>CAKNYM010000128.1:85626-100377 GCA_932195095.1 Andricus curvator | reverse complement strand
AACATGTTTCTCAAGTCTGCTGGATTAAAATCGGAGACTGAGGGATTTCTTTTTGCCTGTCAAGATGGCGTTATAGACACCTTAGTTACCGCGAGCGCATAATGAATATACCTGTAGGCGATACCAACTGCCGAGCGTGCAAGCAAGAGCCAGAAACACTTGGACATGTTCTCAGTGGATGCTCAAAATATGCACGATACGGGTATATAGAGAGACACAATGCGGCTCTAAAAGTGTTATATTACCATCTGAGGCACTTCTATGTTGTTGATCTATTGCCTGTCTTGCCATACGCCCAGGGGGAACGAAGGGGGGGAACAATGTGAAAAAAATAAGAATCGCGCATGCTACACTGCGCACCGTTATGGTGAACTGCTCTCGATCGCATACTTTGGAACGCAACTCTATTGCCTTTTTTTTATGGTTAGGAACGTTGTTGAAAATGAAGGGAGCATTGTAATTGGTGTAACTCATGTAATTAAACACATGATAAGCAATATTTCCTTCATAAACGTCTGCAGTTAGCCTATCCAAATAATAGTTTCCAGAGTTCACCACAAGGAGGTTGCAGTACGATTTTAAACTCCTTTCTCCAGGGTGCTTTATTATCGTGAGTCCCCTCGCCTCTCACCAATTCAGAAGTTTATTAATCGTAATTGCTATCCTCGTTAATCACTGCAGTACAATTTTTTTCTAACATTTCGCTGAGTACTTGTGCTGGTTGAAGAATTTTCGACAAATACCTAGCATGAGGTAATATACGATGGCAGCAATGTGTGAGGAGCAAGCAACTGTTCGTCTGCCATTAGCACACTCGCATGCATAATAGGTTACCCCGCAAACACCGAAGCTGTTAGGTTTGTATCTTATAAAACATCTATATGATGCGCGAGAAATGTGTCGGAATTGTACTTTGAATATAAGTACATTAGGTTCTTCTTTTACGTATTCAAGGTTCAGTTTGCTATTTTTTAGAGCAGGCATCAGTACTTTGAAATTTTTTTGATCGAAATCTTTAACTATGTCACGGAAACCTCGATCAAGAACAAAGACATCATTCCTCTTCAAAAGCTTGCATAAACCATTTTGATCTTCAATGATTGATTTCAAGATATCGGCACCATTTTGGCTTGCAGGATGCGGCCCAAGCATGTTTACTACGTATCCATCAGTCGTACAAATAGTGAAGGGCTTACAAAGAGGAACTTTCGTCTGTCCAGAGAAAGATTTTCTTTGATACTCATTATTTGTACTTTTCTGATGACGCGTATACGGACCATCATAAATCAGAAACAAACTATCCTGAACATCAAACAATTTTATTGCAATTTCTGTTGTGTGGTTTTGAATAAGATTATCCCTGTTAACAGAATTCAAGCCAAAACGAAGTGGCAGGACGTCCATTTCAAAAGATAGAATTATACTTTTAGAATATTCTGAAACTGACTGTACATTATCTATGTTCAATATGGAAGCTAATAGTTTATTGGAATTTCCTGTACGTAGTTTAAAAAGAAACACAACAAGAGCTTGGATCACCGAACGAGATTCACTATTACGCAATTAAGTCATTAAGTCTTTTATTTGAAGAAGATTTTCCCAATATAACCCAGTAAAAACTTTAATTTGTTTTTCTGAAAGGCTAAATTCACCGATTTTGTCAAGCGTTGTCGAATCACATTTTATGGAAAGAGTTTACACTATTTTGAACAACTCTGATGCGCTGAGATATTAAGTGTTAGAATACACTTTTAAATTGCCAAGATCTTCCTCATATATTCGATTTTTTAGAATATGAGTTGTACAACACCGATTTCCAGGTTGTATGAATATTTTCTTTTTGATAGACCTTTTGATTTGACCTTAACTTCGAATGTTGGGTCATCGGAAGTTGTGTCAGAGGAAGATAGATCTGCTTCAGTTTCAAATTCAGAATCTTTGTCAGAATTATTCCTATAAATGATGGATAGTAAAATTTAAGAGAACGCCTTTCATGGTATAACAATATGAAATACTTGAATTATTACAAATGATTTTTCAGTCGTGAAATTATAATTATTATGAAATATTATTTTTATCATAAATAAATTTTGATTTATTTATAGAATTACATACTATTTAATTTGAAAAAAATTGTAATTCAACTTTCTATAGAATTTCTAATTAAGAGAGAAGAGTTTTCAACAAAATAGTTAAACTTTCAACCAAAGAGATGAATTTTCATCTTGAAATATAAATATTCAACAGAAAAATTATTTCTAAACAAAGTGATTGAAGCAAAATTGTCAAACAAAATAGTTGAATATGCGTTTTAAGTAAGGAGTAAATTTTCTACGAAGATAATTGAATTTTCAACGCAAAAGGACCGAACATTTTTAAGAAAACATTTGAATCGAAAAGACAAATTTTCCAACAAAACACTTGAATTTTCAATAAAAAATGATGACTTTTTAAGAAAATTATTGAATTTTCCACCAAACTTTTTTTCTTAAATTATATTTCAAAAGTTTGTGATTTGAAACATTTTTTTCGAATAGTTTAAGTTTTAAGGCTTACAATGGAAAATTCTTCAATTTTAACGATTCGCTCTTCGAAGCCTTTTCATTTTGAAGATTTACAACTGAAAACACTTTAATTTTCATAGATGTATAAATAACAATTCATAAATTGTGATGAGTTTGGAGATCAAAAGTCAAAAGATTCTAATTTTAAATCGTTAAAATTGATAAAATTTCAAATGTAAATCCTTAAAATGACAGCATTTTCAGTTCCAAAACTTTATATTAACCTAATTTTTAAATTTAAAATTTAAAAAATTAAATTTTAAAGATTTACGACTCAAATTACAGATTTCGAATTATTCAATTTTCAAAAATAATATTTTGGAGATAGGTAATTTGGAACATTTTTTTATTGTTCAATTTCGAAGACTTTCAACGGACAAGTCTTCAATTTCAACAATTTGCAATTTGGAACTCTGTAATTTTGGAAATTCACGTTTTAAATGAATGTAATTTCAAAAGTTTCTTTTCTTGCTTAAGTTTTAAGATTTACAATAACACTTTCTTCAATGTTAACGAATTTCAATTTAAAATTCGCCAATTTTGATTATTTGCAATTAAAGACTCTTCGATATTATAATTATTATTAATATCAACAATTCTTCAATGCTCTTTTAAGCTGATGTATCAATCAGCCAAGTAGATATTAATGTTATTAATTTCGACAAATTGGAAGTCGAGCGTTTTTTGCTAACCAAAAATATATAGATAAGAATATTATCTCTGTTATTAAATTTCATGAATATCGAATACTACTAAATTCTAGCGAAATTGATTCATATTTATTCATTAAATATACATAAATTCCGAAGGTATCGAGCGTCAGTAAAACTCGAAATTACTGATTAAAAATAAAAACATTTAAGCATACTTGTATTATAATCAAATAGAATTCAACAAACGAACAAAATATCACAAAATAGATTTTTCAAATGTCAAGTATGAAATAAATTACTTACTACTATTTTGTCCGGCAACTGACGAAGTAGCTCAAGTGGTAGCACATCGGACTTGCAACCTAAAGTTTGTGGTTTCGAATCTTGCTACTAGCATTTTTTTTAAGTTAAAAAAAATTGTTTCCTAATAAAATTGATCATGTTGCAATTTTATATTGCGATTATATTTCAGTCAAGCGAAAATAAAAACTTTGAATTCTTTTTTTCAAGAAAACTTGGGTTTTCCAAGATAAAACATTCTTTTGGCCAAGATATTGTTCCAATGCCAATGTTTCATTCTTTATATTTTTTAAGCTGTTCTTTTCATCAATTTCAAACATTTTACTTCTTTTTGCAATATGAAATTTTATATTCAAATAGGTTTGATTTCCTTCTTACAAACATAAATAAATATTTAATACAAACAATGAGTTTCAACATTTTATTTATTAACATTAAACTTTTTACAGATTGAAAAGTATAGTAATACGAAATATTGGCATTGGAACAATATTTTTATTAGGAAACAATTTAAAAAAGAAATGGAAAAAATGCTAGTAGTTATCTCGCCTGTTGATGAAGAAAATAATTTCCGAGTATTAGGACTGTGGCTGAGAGGCGCATCGAATGGCTTTGCTAAATTTCATCTCTGGTGATGCTCTTTTATCAACAAAAGTATGGGCCAAATATGAATTCCGAAATTCTTGCTGTGTCTTTTTGTAAGTCTTACATGGTTTAAATATTAGATAATAAATTTAACAAATTTTAAAACTCAAATAAATTATAACGAGGTCCTCTTATCAAAAGTAATTAGATCAGGAACACCGTGGTCGGTCATTAATACAATTTTATTAATTTCCTGCGAAAATTTCCAACTAATTGTTTTCACTGTAAAGAACTGGAATTATTTAAAAACATTATTTTTTACCTATTACATTTTCCAACAATATAACTTTCTGTTGCTTTAATATCGTTACTAATTATAAAAAATGCAGATATTCAATAATGATTTTGCATTTGACAACTTATAGTGAATGTAGCTACGACGTTTCTCGAAATGCATGCCTCTTTTCTCGGGGTTGCTCGGAACTCTCTGAAATGACGACGCGACGCGACGGCTCGAGATAGCCCGATATTTTAGTAAAGCCCGTAACTATCCGTTACGACGCGGCGTTTTTTCGAATTTTTGCCTGCCGTATTTAGCCATCTATGATTTACGCCTGCTGCTAAAGGTCAGTTACGGCTCTTTCTTTCGAATCACAAATCGCCACTTTTTTCAGTTAACGGTGTTCTACCAAATAACCAGGTTATCTTTTTTTACGATTCCAAAGATATAAAAATTTATTTTTCGACTTTTAACAGTTAACGATGTTTTTTTCAAATCAAGGCTTTTTAAATTTGTAAAAATTTATGAAAATTGATGAAATTTCTGGAACTTGATGAAAAGTTGTGAAATTGGTGAGAATGAATCAAATTAATGGATTTTTTTTTAATTTGAGATTTTTATAGTAATTTGCCGGTGACTTTTGTTAACTTCGATAACCGTTCTGCTGGGCGTATGCATTGTGCTCGAATACTCTATATATGTCTTTCTCCGACATCTTCAGGTTTCTGTTGGCCCTCCAGTAATCCAACTTTCAGCAGAGCGGTTGCGAAAAATGCAGTGCGCTTCCAAAATTTCTGGTAGGCGTTTTTTCCGCGTAGATTTAAAAGCCACTCGAAAATAATCTCTCAAATAATACTGTATCCATTGAGGCGTATCCTCAAAGGCAGAACACCCAACTGGAGCACTGCTAGCGGGCGCGCAGTGTGCTAAAATCCAATGAAAGTAGCAAAAATTCCATTTTTCGTCACAGCTGCATAAAAGTTAGTACAAGGAGGCTTCTGGAGTCGCTGATTTCGAAATTTTTGTCAAAAGTTACAAGTTTAAATGGTGCGTGTAATATAAGGGCAACAAGAGTTGAATTAGCATACTTTTTTCTTTAACTTGCATGAAGAAAAAGTATTCGTATTATTTATAACACGATCTATAAAAATTCAGACATGACTTTTCAGTATATTTTACCAGACCTTGAGTCAAATCTACTGATTTTCTGTGAATTTCACCTAGCCTCTAGTAAAATCTACTGGGCTCGGCGTTTTTCATATACACTTGTACATTTTACTGGGAGTTGGGTAAAATCTACAGAAAAACAGTACATTTAACTAAACTTACTTCAAAATCGTCTGAAATGTCATGTTGTCCATACTGGGACCTGTTTCTGCGTGTAGTGTATGGGGGGTTTTGGGGTCGCCGACTTCTAATTTTTGGCGTTCTTTAAAAAAAAATTCTTTAATAAAAATCCCTATATTATATCTGACAGATGGAGATTTTGGTATGCAGCATCCATTTGTACAAGGGTTCGGTCATAATGTAGTTTTCGGAGGCCACGTGGCTTATTGGCCGGAACATACCCAGGCTCATGCTGAAAGCTCTAGCAGTGGTGCTTCAAGACGAAGAATGCCAGGTTAGTATATTATAATAATTTCGAACTAGCAAACAATTTCCGCTATTCAGCAAGGAATCCAAATTTTATTTCTTAACCCCCAATAAGTTATTCATCTTGTTGAACGGCGCTGACCCCTGGAGACCTTTAAAACAAGATTGGAATTTTAAATTAAAAAATACACATTCTTATAGGAAAATTGATTGAGCATCTTTTTTCCTGGACAAGAATGTTGTAACTTCCCTCGTTTTAAAAATAAATCCAAAAAATTTCTTTTTTGAATAACAAATTTCTGTAAATTTTAGAAATTTAGGATAGTGCATATAAATTTGTGGAAATCTATGTGAATTTACGGAAACTCATGGAAATGTATTTGTATTTTATTCAAGAAAGTCCCGAGGGCTAAATAGCCCTCTAAGGAATAGGATATTACAGGGTCATCACAAATTTGTGCAAGCACTCATCGGCAATCGGGTTTATTAGCTCAAAAAATCACATAAATTCTAATACACATGCCTGCCAAAGGATTTTTTTGGGGCATCATTTTTCAAAATTCCCACTAAAAAAAGAACAGCTGGAGGGGTCAAGCGCCAATGTGTACTTGATCCCGATCAAACATCGCGCCTGCGCAGTATTGAGAAATCACGATCGTAGCAGACGAAAGGACGCGTGTGTTTGGCTTGTGTTTTTGTGTTTACAGTAAAAGTTTGTGGTTTTTTAAAATTAAAAACAATGCCACTTGGTGGAAATTTTGCCTTTTATGCCTCCTTGGGCGCAGCAGCAATATATAGAAATTATTCAGGGGCATTAAAATATGTATAACGATCCATATGCTGATGATGGTTACCCCGTTTTATGATATTTTTTATACGATTTTATAATAAAAAGTTCAACAAAAATTTTCCTTGAATATCTTGAATTAATCACATTCTGAAAATATTGATATAGTACAATCTACGATAGGATAAAATAATAAATTGCTTACTTCTAATTTCAACGGACATAATGTTACAAGAAGAAACCCAATATAAGGAAAATAATAATAATCGCAGTGATTATTGCCGTTTAAAGTTGTCCGAGAAGCTTTTCTAACCTCATAGTAAAAAATCCAATGTCATTTTTCTCGAAACTGGTTAATTATTTTTAATTACTATTGGGTCCTTCCATTCAGTACTAAATAAGCTAAAACCCAATTTCTCATTTTTTGGAAATATGCAAAATTATTGCTGCTATCGTCATTTGAAGTTGAAATGTCAGTTTTACACTATTTCGAAGTCATAATTGGATTTTCAAATTTCTCGAAACTGCGTGATTTTTTTTAAACAAACTTTTTGGAAATCAATTCGTCCATTCAATGGCTAGAATTCAAAGTTTTAGTTTTTTCTTAAACTTCAAATGTACTCCACAATTAATGTTGAAAGATGTTAATAGTCGATAAGGATTTGAAATCTAACCTCGAAACGTGACCTGTTTCATTAATTTTCTCGAAACCGGATAGCTTTTTGTAAGAAAACTTTTTTTAGTTCGATAGAGCATGAAAGTATCTCGAAAGCACTTTCTTATTTTTTTCTTAAATGGTCCTGCTGAATTTACAACATGTTTTTAGTCTCTCCTGAAAAAAGTAAAAATGGCGCTTGACTCCTTCTGCATTTCTACCCTTCAAGTATCAGATTAGGTATAAGATTATTGCGTAGTAATCAATATTGAGTAATTAATTAATAAGTAGCTCTCTGTGCATGTTAAGGTATAAATGAAGAATGAAAAACTGTATGCATAAGAAATATATTTACAAAAGTTAATGGACATAGAAAGAGATTTGAAGATGAAATATTCGGGAACTAAAGATGATAGTTTACCAGTGAGTAATTTCAAGAGTTGGATTAGGAGTATTGTACAAATATTTGAAAAAGAGATTCTTAACCCAGAAAAAACTAAGAGTAATCTTTACCCCGATTCTTGAGTAAAGATTACCTCCAACAAAAATTACCCCATGTGGGTAAACTTTCCCTGACGTCTCGGTATTTTCCTGCTTTTACCCACGCTTGTAAGGAACTTTTGAACGATTCAAGACGATTCAAGACGATTTCAAGACGGTGGTGACAACTTTTATGAGAAGGTGCATTTCAAATATCGTATGTAACTTTATTCCATAACCGGGAACCTCTTTCTATAAATGATCTTTGAAGATGACATGTTCTGTGAAAAGGAATCTTAAGGATGTAATGTCTTTCTCGAAGCTTAGACTGTGCTGGAAGGTCTCTGTCTACAAATTGAAAGAGGTTGAATAGATACTCAGGAGCTTTGTTCTGAAAAAGAGTATAGAGCAAATTACCCATGAAGAATTGTCTTCTCTTAACAACATTAAGCAGACCAGCCCTATGTCTGTATGGAGTTATGTGTTCGTATTTAGGCAAATTGTAGATAAAGCGGACGCAGGCGTTCAACGCACGCTCGAGCTTTAAATTTAACTCGTCGGACAAACCATCGTATACCAAACAACCGTAGTCAAAGTGGGGCAGGATTAGACTCTTAACCAAAAGTATCCGCGTAGAGGTAGGTAGAGAGTCCTTATTCCTATATAGTTGCTGTAGAATTCTTTATGTTTTCCTTGAGATACTCTGTACCTGTTCTTTCTAAGTTAAGGTGCGGTTATGAAAATATCCCAGAAATTTAACTACTTCCGAGAAAGGGATAGCGAGATTCGTGATACGTAGTGGTGGAGAAGATGCCAAAGTTTCAAGTGATGAAGATGAAGTAGGTCCCACAGCAATTGCCTGAGTTTTGCCCGGGCTAAAAGTAAGTCCATTCTTCCAGGCCCAGAGGATCACACGATCAATATCGTCCTGGACTAAAACAAGTAAATCACTTAGTGAAAAAATTGGTCCCGACAAATAAATTTTGAAATCATCAGCATATTTGTGGTAGCTGAAATCTTGGAGTTCACTTCCAATGTCAGATGTGAACGAATTGAAGAGGAGGGGTGCCAGAATAGAACCCTGTGGAACCCCACACTTGGCCTCACCTCAGTCAGAAAGCCCACCACTACTATTAATAATTATGTGAGACCGTTTATCAAAATAGGACTGAAACCATTTGATGAAAGACTTTGACAAGTTAAAAGATTTCAACTTTTGTAGGAGTAACTTCTGATTAACCATATCAAGTCCCTTCGAAAAATCAAACAGAACAACAATCGTGATCTCCTGTTATCCATTGCTAATTTGAGATCGGTCGTTACCTTAAGGGAAGCAGTAACAGTACCATGTTTTGCACGAAAACCTGATTGGATCGGGTCAATGGCCTTAGATAATTCAAGAAATCTAGAAAGTTGCAAGTGAACAATTTTTTCAAGTGGCTTAGAGAGTGCACATAAAATAGAAATTACCCGGAAGTCTTTCGGGGTAGTAGGCTTGGAAATTTTGGGAATTGGACCGAAGAGATGAAAAAAGCTTTCAGGGGCACGAAAAACTTTTCCGCTACAGGACCAGATGGTATCAAGACCTTCTGTCGCAAGAAGTTTCTTCTACACACCAACATTTGGCCTGCACATTCACCTCTTATTCAAAGTTGGAATGCCTATTCCGCAGTGGCTGGTGTTAGCAAGCACTATACTCTTACCGAAAACGCGAATTTTCCGAACCAGAGAGTTACAGGCCAATAACTTGTTTGAACACACTGTATAAGATCTTTACAGCTATCCTAAACAACAGGATTGTTCGAAAAATTGAACCTGTGTGGAGAGAGATGTATGAACAACGTGGCTCGAAAAAAGGTGTAGCAGGCTGCCGAGAAAACCTGCTAATTGACAGGTGCGTCTGCAAAGACGCAGCAGCCTATCAGCGCGACCTGTCAATGACCCGAATTGAACACCGAAAAGCTTTTGATTCAACCTCTCATTGACTTACCATCTGTCTGTTGAAAAGTTTGAAAGTTCATCCACACATAGTGACATTCGCAGAGAACTTGATGCCCCTTTGGAAAACTAGATTTACTATCTCATATGGAAATTATCGGGTGTTAACGAACAACGTCCCCTTCGAGAGGGGCATCTTTCAGGGCGATACCATGAGCCCTATGCTTTTTTGCATTACACTTCTGCACCTATCTCTTGCACTACGAAATTCTTCTGGTTACCTCTGCGGCAAAAATAATCATCGCGTTCATCATTGGCGTTCCCAATTACCATTAGCTTGTGGATATAAGTGTTATTAGATATCTTGACCCTGGAGAGACCTATGCATACATGGGCATGCCTCAAAGCCGCATTCAGAACGTAACGTCAGTAAAGGAGTCTCTCTGAATCAGATACAAGCACCTTCTTCAAAATTTGGTCTTCTAATCTGTCATCGTTGTACCTGTACCTGTAGGTACCTGTGACTAACATGCTTGCCGTCTCGGTTCTACTCTACTCGTTTAGGGTGGTTCAATGGTTCAATGGTTTACGACCCTTGATATCGCCATACGTAGGATCATGCATATCCATAAGAGCCTACATATCCATTCGTCCGTTTCGCGATTATACATCTCACGCCGTCAAGGCGGAAGCGGATTTCTGAATCTCCAATGTCTTCATAACCGAATTGTTCTAAGTACAGCTTACATCGTTGCAAATTGCACAGAACTGCTCCTAAAAGTTCTAAAAGCTCCTAAAAGAAAGACCGACCCCTTGGCCTGAGTTTGAACATCAGATGTGAGGAAAGTGCATTACTTCATCTAGATGCTTCACTTCTAAAAGCTGAAGTTCAGGAAGCAAAGGTGCAAGAATTCCGCCAATAGCTACTCGACAAGAAAATGCACGGAAACTTCCACAGAAATGTAGACAAAAGCAGTCCTTGTCGAAGGAGCAAACTTTTGCTTTTCTCAGGTCATCAGGGCTTAATTCAGGTACAGTTTATTGCATTTTTGCATGCCAGGACGACGTCATTTCCACCTTAGTATACCATGACCTCTTTTTATTTTAAGAAGAAGAACTGAATGCGGGAAGCGTACTGTCTTGCCCAGCCTATCTTTGTGCTGAGTTGATGCATTCGTCTTTTGGCCTCATGATTAGCCGTTGATTTTGTTAAACGGTTTGCATCCGCCAAAGCTCTTGCTGCATTATACACACTATGATTGATAGCGTAGATGCCGGATTCTTCGGAAAATCTCAACGAAGCTCGTCATCCTGTTCAGCCAGATCTTTATGCTTGAGATAAACCTGGATGTTGATGTTTCTCCGGGTCCTAAAGCATCGCTCTTCTTCTATTGAATGCCTGCCCGCGGTTAGTCTCACGGTCGGCTCTCATTCTCTGTTGCCGGCTTCTTCTGTCTGCGGTAGAGTAGGCGCTCCGCTCACATAGCCCCTTTTGCGGAGTTGCTCGGCATCGTTTTCCAGATGTTGATGCGAAAAGTGCAAGAGCTCTGGGTGTTTTTCGCACCACAAAGCAGTCGGCAGAATAGAACAATCAATCAAAGAACTAGGTATCGCAGGTAGTAAGATTGCCGAAAAGCTTCAGAAGATAGAAAAAAAACTATATTCTGGCTCTTTTAGGCTCTCTGAATCCTAAGTCCACCGAACTCAATTATAGAAATGAACTTCTGTAAACTGTCCACAACACTTATAATGGAAAAGTGAACTTGAAGGAAGGTATAGAAAGTTAACTTTCTATTCCACCGCAAAGCATCAAAGCTCGCTGCGAGCCGCTTAATTTGCAGTAACCTTGTCGATTCTGCTTCGCGAGATCCCCCTGCTCCAATGCAATGCGCGTTGGTGGTAGCCTTGACCATGCGTACTCGCGTTCTCTCGCGGCCCCCTGCTCTCTCACGCCCTCATCACTGCTTGGATCTGTTTGTTGTCTATCTCCATTCTCTCTATATAATACGAGGGTCGCAATACACACACACACACACACACATATATATTTATTTATTTATATTTATTTATTTATATTTATTTATATATATTTATAATAATCATGGAAAAGAAAAAACTACAATGCCACCCCTCAACATAAATGAAAAAGTAAAAGAAGCAAA
The DNA here is from genome assembly GCA_932195095.1 of Andricus curvator. Taxonomy (NCBI): domain Eukaryota; kingdom Metazoa; phylum Arthropoda; class Insecta; order Hymenoptera; family Cynipidae; genus Andricus; species Andricus curvator. The sequence goes on along the minus strand of CAKNYM010000128.1, from coordinate 88,380 downwards.
ACAAGATTTACTACCCGAGAAATCTAAGGAAAGCAGAAGAATTTTCGCTCTGAAACATGTCAATAAGAAGCAATAGGAAGTCACAATAACATAATAAGCTAAAATTACATAACTCAGGGTGTCTAGGTTCTCAAATGACATTTACTTCATCAAAAAGATGTACATCGGTTAATATTAACTGCCTTTGGGATTGCATTTGAGCTATCTTCAGTTTGAACCAATAGCAGATTTTTGTGTTTGTGGAAAAAACTCTGGAATAAAAATCCCTATATTATATTTTACCACTACAGGTACACCACGACCACCAACAACATCACGGGAAGACCTGGAGATTATGTTACGAGCATCACGGGGGGTGCACAATCAAAATCAAAATCGTGAAAGTAAGTTCATATTAATGTTTTGAACTTAGAAAAAGAAATCAGTATTCCATTTTATGACCCCCAGTAAATTGTTCCGGCTGAATGGCGTTGGACCTTGCAGACCTTTGAAAAAAGTTTCGAATTTCTACTTAAAAAGTACTTATTCTAACCGGTGACCGCCTTCTCCAATATTTTCTGTCTTACCTTCACTTTTTTTATTTCATTGGGAAATGGAGGAAAATTATAAAAAAATATGCAATTTCATAATGACATGTAATTAGTAAAAAATTCAATTAATGCAGCTTATACTATAGGTCAATTTAATTAGTCCTAGCTCTCTATGTGAATATGTTACACGCAAAGTATATGATCAAGGAATTCTATATAACCCCTAGGCATTGTATATTATACTCGGCACAAGATAGATCAAGCATATGATCTTGATTTTGAATATAATAATGCAGATAAAGTAGGACATGATCAATTAAAGAGCACTTATAGAATTCAACGCACTTTTAATCACTATTTAGGACAACATAGCATACTGGAATTACATTTTGATTGAACATGAACTTTGCTTTTTGCGCATAAATACTTCTTGGGTTGACCCTTTGTTTTTCAGCAATATTAAAAAAGAGCTTGTATAAAACGATTCGTGACGGCGATTTTTCTAAAAATTATCTTAACCATTTTTTACTAAATAAAAAAGTTAATTTTTTTAAATTTTCAGAAATGAGATTTCTTTAAAATTTGCAGATTGATAAACAAGGTCTTGAGTCAGTGCAAGAGTAGGGTGATTCAAATTTATACCTGCGAGAAAAGCGAGTTTGGAATTTTTGCGATAGATCCCCCCTCCCCAAAATTTGTTTGTTTTTGGGAGAAAAAATCGTAATTTTTTTTTTATGTTTTTTAACATCGACCCGCGCCCCTGGGCTTTTGAAATTAACATGGGGTTTTGAATGGGCTTAGCTTGGTTTTCGAAGAAATGGAACCTGAAAACTCCTAATGTTGACGCAACCGACCCCTTTGAATTGTGCCCGAAAATGCCCCAAAAAATGCAAAATATCAGCTTCACGTCAAAAATGTTGATTAATTTCAAGAATAATATTTCTAATTTAAAATATTTGTCAATAAAAGGGAGGAGCAAGTGATACAAAACTCACCTGAAAAAATCAGTTCGAAATGCTGACGCAATGAAAGATGATATATTATCAAGGGGCAATTTTTCTTCTCTTGGAAGCTCAAATCCATATTCGTGGCCGAATGTAACTGCGGATCGTCAACACTCACGATAATTATATGAAATTTCTAGAATATTGCATCTCGAAAACAGGTCAAAAAGATAAACAGAAACTATGTCAACAGCGCCGCCAGGTCTCACTATCGATCTCTAAAATCGATTTAAATGGACCTGCGCAGGGTCGTATCCTTAGAAAAAGATGAACATTTTAGAAATAATTAAAACAGTTGAAATTTTTTTTAGGATCAATTAGGCATCTGATCCTTACGAAACTGACTATTCCTCAAAAAAAATCAGAATTAGGTACCCATTTGACTTTTTTGAGCGTCAACTATCTTCGGGTTGATATTATAAAACTCCCTGGAACCCATGCATGCAATAAAGCTCATATGTATAAAGTCGGAATATATGGGTGAACATTTAGACATCTCATTCATAGGGGAAATAAGTATATTTCGAAGAAATTTGTAATCGTCGCTAATCTGATTTTTTGAGTAAATACACAGGCTATGCCTTGCGGTTATAACGAACCCCTAAACACACCCATGCAATAAGATTCGTTTTGATAAGGGTTAAAAGATTCAACTAATATTTATCCATTTAATCCTTTGGGACACTGGATCATTTTCGCAAATAGTCCAACAGGATGCCTCTCTGACTTTTTGGGGTTTTTCTGAGGCAAAGCATTATCATCCTAACACACCCCTAAACCCACCCACGTAGTAAAGCTAAATTCTCGAGAGATGGAAAGATTTTATGAATATTTTCCCTTTATACTCTTTGCAAAAATGACAATTTTTCGGAAAAATCAAAGTTATTGCTCCTCTGGATTTTTTGAGGAGGTTCTTAGACTATAGATAGTAATATTAACAACCCCCCCCCCAAACCCACACACGCTCCTCTTTCCGAAGTATAAGAAAAGGAAATATTCACTGAATCTTTCCAGCTGTACAGAATTTAGTTGTACTGTGTGGATGGGTTGAAGGGGGTTGTATAATGACAAGCCATAACCTGAGGACCACCTCCAGAAATTAGATACGCAATAAATTTTAACATTCTCAAAAATTCTTCATTCTCCCAAGGAGAAAAAGAGAAAATATTTACCGAACCTTTCTAGCTGAATAGAATTAAGTTCTACTGAGTTTTGGTAAC
>CAKNYM010000128.1:36445-75626 GCA_932195095.1 Andricus curvator | reverse complement strand
TGAACCTACTTTTTCTGCTGCTTTCCATATGCAGCTCAAAAAGTTTCACCATCGCTTCTCTGAAGTTTCACTCTATAATTGATCTTCTTCCCACAGATTTCCCATTTCTTTTCCATAGTCTTTTCCTTTTTGTCCATCCCGCCTTAATCTTTTGTTCATCCTTTTTTGTATTCCGGTCTTCACGTACTTCTCTTGATTTTTTATATCATTTTCAAGATTAAAATCCACCGATGAATGGTATAATCGAGAACCGAGCCTCCATCTCCGCAGACGTGCGTCCATTTCCCCTCCCTAACCCCTTTTATTCAACCATTTAATACTCTCAACTTTTGTTCCTCGCACATTTCTAATAATTTCTTCCCTTATGCATTTAATAGTTTATTCTCCAATTCTCTTTCTCTATACAATACTTCGTCTATTTGCCCTCCTATCCATTCCCCACCCCCAATTTCCTCTCCTATTCTCGCATTTCAATCCCCGATTGGGATTAATTCCTTGCCTAATGATTATTCCGCATTCCCATTCAAATACGTTCACCCCTTCACTCAACTCTCTTGGCACACCCACATGGTGTACTCTTTCGGCCCTACCTTTTTTGTAATATTTAGTAATTGCTTTAAAATTCCATATAAAGTTAGCGTATAATTGACTTACAGTATACCGAGCCTTTTTCACCTCCCAGCACGTTTCTTGTATTATAATTATATCATAATTATATATTATAATAATATTATATCATAATTATATATTATAATAATATTATATCATAATTATATATTATAATAATATTATATCATAATTATATATTATAATAATATTATATCATAATTATATCAAAATCGCATCTGCTGTACCTTTCATTCTTCATTCCAGACTCAGAGTAAAGCAGCACGACAGGTTGCATGCGATTGGTTGGCTTTACGTTTTCGTGCACGAACAGTAAGGTGGGCACCGCCACTCCATTCACATTCGAAATTTCATATCACAAAAGAAATATCCCAAATCAATGAATAAATTAAACGCAACATTACAAAATCAACATATAAATTTTGAAGAAAATGCATATTGTCTAAATTTTACCATCCGTAATTTCTATTTTACGGACATTCACCTGACCGATCGTAAGCGCTTTTTCCGCTTAGATTCAAAAGCCACTCAGAAATAATTTTTTAAATAATACTACGTCCATTGAGGCATATTTTTAAAGCCAGAATCAATAATTTCAATAAAAGTGAGAAAAAAATTAGATTCGTCGTCGCACCTGCATGAAACTTGGTACAATATGGGTTTTTGGTGTCGTTGATTTCGAGTTTGATGTTAAAAGTTACAAATTTAAATGTTGGATTCCATATAACGGCAAAAATGGTTAAATTTGCACACGTTTGTCTGAAACTTGCATGAAGAAAAGTGATCAGGATTATTCAAAACACAATCAGTAGAAATTCAGACAAAATGACATTCCAGTAGATGTCACAAGAACTTCAGTTAAATCCACTGATTTTCTGTGTATTTTACCTAGCGGCCAGTAAAATCAAATGAAGTCGGCGTTTCCCATACACTTGTACATTTTGCTGGAAGTTAGGTGGAATCTACAGAAAATCACTAGATTTAACTGTTCTTCTTTTACAATCTTCTAAAATGTCATGTTGTCCATATTTGTACTTTTTTCTTCGTGTGGTATGATGGGGGTTTTAGAGTCGCCGATTTCAAATTTTTGCAGTTCAAATTCTCTAATAAAAATCTCTATCTTATATTTTACAGACGGTGGTGTGATTCCTAATGCAGTGATAAATTCCTTTGATATGCGGTGGCACGGACCTATAAACGCACATGTTATACATACAACACCTAACACAGGACGTAAGTATATACTAATTTTTCAAACTAACAAAAAACTGAGGCTCATATCTTCATAAAGCCAGAACACCCAGCTGGAGCACTGCTAGTGGTCGCACAGTGGGCCGAAATCCAATAAAACTGGCAAAAAATCGATTTATTGTCGCATCTATATGAAACTTTGTACAAAGGGTATCTGTCAATATTCTTAAATTTTCATGCGTTTGAGTGAAACTTGGAATAAGCATCCAATATGGCGGTCAAAGTTATTAAGGCTGTGTTCGAGAATTGACTGGCAGCACCAGTACTGCCAGTAGTTTTCTTAGGCGTTCGGAAACCGCTGACAGTGCCATTACTGACAACTGTGGTAAAGATATTAATGATATTATAAACGTAGATACGGCAAGGTCCCACTAAGAGCCACTGCCATCCAAAAAATGTCAATAGCCCCCAGTAGCACCGTGGTAAATCATACCATATATATATGGACATATTTTCTGCCATATTGAGGTGCTGCATATGTAATTTAACTTCCTGTGTGTATTGAAACATGAGATTGATAATATTACAATCTTCGGTGAAATGACTACGTTGAACGTTGGAAACTATTCGGGTCACCTTAAACGTGGTAAAATAATAATGACCTATAAATTTATCTGTAGATTGTAAAATCAAAAAATGAAAATCAATTTAACAAGTGCACTGTCATTTGACAACATGATAGTAAGGTTATGTATGTATACAGGTACCTGGAGTAAGTTCCTCGAAGACACGAGATTGAACCAATGCACCAGGTGTAAAAAACAAATTTCTCTGGGGAAGTCCGGGTTTTCCAGTACTTCAGGGTCCGTGGAGTAAGTTCCTCGAAGACACGAAATTGAACCAATTTTTTTTTTTTTGGGGGGGGGGGGGGAAAGGAGAATTGAGAAATGCTTTATGCACTGACCACATTCGAACCTTAGGGACGAATCCTTAAGAAACGAAGGTGAGTGTGGGACTCGGCCTAAAAAAACGGCAATACCCACTAAACGAACTCCTTTATACCTGCCAACCCATGTTCCCGGAATCGGCTTTCGCATTACTTCAGGAACATGGGTTATAGGCATTCTAGGCCGTGCTTCGGCATCTGGCTGTGTTGCCTGCTTGGCATCTCGACTCTAACTCAGCTGTTTGCGTCATTCCGGACGCTTCTTCCTCGAAGCTGCCTCTCTGAACGACGCACACCTCATGGTCCCCGGCAGATAGTTAGTCCGGGGATTTCCATCTTTTGTGGCGCAGATGTAGCATTGCGGCGTACCTTCGCATGCCACAGCCCTATGGCCCTCTTTGCCACATCTCCTGCATGCGCTTGTCCGATCTGGATCCTTACAATTCGCCGCTATATGACCGAAGCCCAGGCAGCGATAGCATCATAGCACCTCTGTCTTCTTCCGGACCCTACAGGACATCCAACCCACCTTCAGATGTCCCGTTCGGATTAATCGCGACGCCAGTTCCTCGCTGACATCCACGTAGGCCTTCAGGTGTCCCCTGAAGGCCCTCTGCGTCATACACACCTTCACCTTGTCCGTATCAATGCCGCCAAAGTGATTGCATACGGCCCGCGTCACCTCCTCCGCGTCAGTTGTCGAATCCAAATCCTCCCTGATGGCGGAAGAGAGTTTTTCCCTGCCGTCCGTTGCAGGGTTTGACCTTCTTCTTGAGGTCCTTGAGGACCTCAGCATAGCTCGAGCCCTGAGCCGGTTTTATTAAGACCGCATCGGGTCGAGCTCTCCTATGCGGCTCCTTCTTTTTCGTGGATGCGGGTGCAGCTGGTTGTCGCCCCCGCATCATCCTTCTTCGGTGTTGACGACGCTGCTGTTGTAGTGCGTGTCCTCGCCTTCTTCCTCATAGGTTTAGAGGAGGCTGTCTCAACGGGACTCAGCGCGGACTCCCTCTCTCTTTTCCCAGTATGGGTAGAGGGAGTTTCCATGGCTTCTTCGGTCTGGGTCCCAGTTTGACTCATCTCCATCTTCTGCCATTCCTTCTTCATAGCTTCGCTCGCCTTTTTCCCGGCGGCCGTCCCAACTATATTTGGAACGAAACAAAACCGGAAGTCAACTCTATCTATTGTAAAATCCAGCTAACCCGCCAAATCTTTCACTTTTTCTAACCCATGCCTAATTGGCATGAACATATTTCTCTTTGTGTCAGAGAAAGTCTGCATCTCCTGTACTGCGTTCTTCAACTTTTTGGTGAGTTTTTTGGCTTCCCTCAACCAGTGTTCCACCCATAAAATATCCTGCTTGGCCTCAGTCTTTTGACTCAAGTCAAAGTCCTCCGTCACGTCCAACGGGCCACCCAACACCTCACACACACTCCGGTTTAGTTTTTCTTGATGTTTCGCCATTTGTATTCCCACGAGTAGCTAGGGAAATAAAAGTCCACCCCCGCAGAGTCCCGCATGCGGGGGTAAGGTCTCAATACTCTAGGAGGCGACCTGGTATCCTAGAGACACCGTTTGAAACACCAGACCCTGGTGCCATGCATTTTTCGGCACGGTTGTTCACGCCTTGACTTGGGGGTTTTTCCTTCGGGACCATCCCTGGACCATTGTCCGCGACTGCTTATTGAGTAGTGTAACCATATTCAGCAGAAAGCCTCGCTACAGGGCCCACCTATCCGCAAGCCGGGGACGCGCCCGGTGGCCTGGTGGACCAAGTGTAAAAAACACATCTTCTCCGGGGAAGTCTGGGTTTTACAGTACATTAGGGTACCTGGAGTAAGTTCCTCGAAGACACGAGATTGAAACAATGTACCAGGTGTAAAAAGCACATCTCCTCTGGGGAATTCCGGGTTTTCCAGTACTTTAAGGTTCCTGGAGTAAGTTCCTCGAAGACACGAGATTGAACCAATGCCCCAGGTGTAAAAAAATCTTTTTCAAGGAAGTCATGTTTTTACAGCACTTTAGGGTCCCTGAAGTAAGTGCCTCGAGGACACGAGATTGAACCAGACTTCCCCAAAGAAGATGCGCTTTTCACACCTGGGGCATTGGCTAAATCTCATGTGGTCGAGGAAGCCACTCCAGGCACCCTGAAGCACTGTAAAAACCAGCCTTCACCAAAGAAAATGTGTTTTTTACACCTGGAGGACTAGTTAAATCTCGTGTCTTCGTGGAACTGACTCCAGGGATCAGTTTACAAGGCCTTCGAGGTAAACATTGAGAATTACTCTCCAAACTTAGGTAAAAACAGAAGAATACCCGAGATGTGCGGGTAAAGTTTACCCACGTGGGGTAATTTATGTTGCAGGTAATCTTTGCCCCGAAATCCGTGCAAAGATTACACTTAGTTTTTTCTGTGATACCATCGGGGTGTCCGATTCACGCAGGAACGACGCTGTGATTGACACGTATACGTTCATTACTTTAGCATGAGGTCGAAGCTCAATAAAAATTGTAATGAAGGGAGCAAAAATGCCATGGACAAAGTTTTAATTTGATTTTAATTTTAATTCATTGAGAAAAAAGCTCACAGGGCTATAAAGCACCTTTAGGAGCTGAACAGAGTATATACATAAAACAATATACAAATATGTAAAAATATATAAATATATAGATGCAGAATCTTGAGAGCAGTGTACATATTTTAGAATTCTGTTTTAATATTAAAAATGTACATTTAACGACATTATTCAGTTATAAAAATGTAAGTAAGTTCATGTAAGTATGTGCTGTAAGAAGTTACTTAAATCTTATATTAAGATGGCACTATTGGTAAACTTATCTTAAAATATAAGTAGACAAGAAAAAAAAACTACATTAGCACACCTCATAATAGAAAAATGTAAATGAATAAAAAAGAGTAATGTAACTGAATAGAATAAAGAGAGAAAACAAGATACAGGCTAAGTCCACAGATTTATACTACATAAAGGTGTACCCATAGATTTTTGAAATTCAGAGAACATATTTTTAAATGCAAATACTGTGATCGTATAACGAATATTATTCGGAAGTTTATTCCAAAGCCGTCTCCCTCTAATTACAAAAAATTTTTGCATTGAACTTGTTCTATGAGCAGGTATAGCCGGGGTATGACCTCCATCGCGCAGCCCAGGCCGACCTGGAAGGTTCATATTGTCCCGCAAAAACAATTCCAATAAATATACAGGCTTTTCATTTTTGAAGATCATGTACAGAAAATTACCCGTAAAATATTGTCTTCTCTTGGCAACTGTCATAAAGCCAGCTCTTTTCCTATACTCAGAAATATGATCGAATTTGGACAAGTTTACAAGTTTACAAGGTGGATTCGCGTAGCTGTAGGCAAAGATTCCTTAGTCCGACTTAGCTGATGTAAAGTTCTGAAGGTTTTGCGTGATATTAGTTCAACATTCTCTTTCCAAGAAAGAGAGAATCAGAGAAGTCAATAGCAAGACCGTTCAAGTACAAAGGTGGGAGGGAATCCAGGACTTTTTGTGGATTATGAGTTGTGGATCCAACTAGCAAGCATATGTTTTTGTGGATTGAGTTTGAAACCATTAGACACAACCGAGTTGTAGACGTTATTAATATCTTCCTGAACCATTTGAAATAGGTCCCTAAGTGTAGCAAGAGTCCCAGAAAGATATATTTTGCTATCATCAGCATAAATGTGATATTTACAGTAACGTAAGACAGCTGAAAACTCGCAAGTGACAGATTAAACATTTTGGGGCCAAGTATTGAGCCCTGGGGAACCCCACTCTTCACCTCATTCCAGTCAGAGCGAAAACCACCACTGTTTGCTACACAGTGTAAGCGATCACTTAAGTAAGACTTAAACCAATTTATGGTACTGTTAGAGGTATCAAAGGTTTTCAATTTTTGCATTAAAAGGTAATGATTTACGAACTCGAACGATTCAGAAAGATAAAAAAATACAACAATCTTCACTTAATTTTTATCTATTGCAGCTTTCAAATGAGCACAAAGTTTAAGAGAACCAGTGATCGTACTGTGCTCCCTCTTTAATCCAGATTGGAAAGGTTCCAGCAGGTTCTGTTTATCTAAATATTCAGTTAGCTGGTTATCCACTAATTTTACAAGAGGCTTGGCTAATGCACTGAGGATACAGATAGGACAAAATCTGTTAGAGGTGAAGAATCAGTAATCTTAGGAATAGGGCGAATCAGTGCTTGTTTCCAAATATTGTGGAAACGTTTCATGAAGTTATTGACCGGCTAGTTCTGATCAAAGTTTTGACTCTGAGAGGGAGTAATTCCAAGCCATCGAAGGACCTTTCAGATATTTTCATCTGTATTCTTGTTAACAATTGCATTCTAGTTATATTTATTTTGAGAGTCCCTTATCTTAGTTTAAACCAGATTCCTAAGGATACGAAATTCCTTTCATCGTGCCTGATCATTAGTCCTCCCAGCTTGAGAATACTTTCTGTCTCTTTCCCTTCTGAGACTTTTAATCTCTTCCGATATCCACAAACAAGTTTTTTTCCTCGCCTGAAAATCATGCACTGGGGCTACTACATCGAATGTTAAAATTCATATATTATTGAGTTTTTCTACCTTTAAATTTAAATTTCTATCAGAAAATACACTTCTCCAATCACCTTCAGAGAACAAAGTAAACAATCTTTCCTCATCAACTTTACTTGGGTTTCTGAATTTTTTTAAACATGAGGCGACATTTCTACTTGAATTGAAATTGTAAGGTATTTGAATAAGATCGTGGTTGGACAGGAAGGGAACTGGATGTTAAGAATAATTTTGTACTTTAGTGATATCTTCCACAGCCATAAGATCAGGTGGTTTATACACAGCCCCAAAAAGTAGACGTTCAGGAGATTGAAAGACATTAATAAATAAAAAAGCAGTGACCGGTACAGTGGCTTCACTACTGACATGTAAAATCTTTCACTTAAAATCATTATTGACATATACGAAGACTCCACCACCTCTACGAGACTCCTTATCTTTTCTGAAAAGTGAGTTATTATTAAGGCTAATATTTAACGAATCAAATTGTAGATCACTTGTTAGAAACAATAATGTTTAAAATGCAGGTGTGAAATGAGTTGTACCAAATATGATAATAACCTATAGAAAAAAGTACCAAAAAGTGTACATAAGGAGTATACCTAAGCAAGAATAACAGATGAGATGTTAAGATTTTTTCTGACCGGAGCGTCGTGATATTATCAGCAAAGTGAATTAATGTACTAAGTAAGCATAACAGGAGAATCACGAGAAAAATTCAGTAATGTAACGCTCGCAAGTGAAGCCATTTCAAAATAAAAAAGATAAAGTCTGTAATAATTGCCAACTTTCTAACGACAGCATCAAAACAATATAGAATATGTAGAGTAATAACATGAATAAAGTAAATAGCCATCAGTATGTAAGGTAAAATTACTGCAAAACCATATTCCCTACGATGTCGATCGCGAATATTTTCTTCTTACGTCGAAATTATCGTAGAGAATCCAATTCCCGAACATGAGCAAGAAAAATTCTCGGCGCACCATCAGATTTCCGGCAAAAAATCTTGTCCCCAGCAATCCACAGGTATTTTATTTTGTTGTTTCTTCTTAGTTCCAACGCAGCACTGTAGATCTACCGGTTGGACTTCGTGAGCGACTCCCTGATATACAAAGCTCGATCTTCGCTCCAACCAATAAGTTCAGTCGAAAGACCACGCTTTCTTATACCAAGTTCCAGTAAGTTCTTACATGTAGCTTGTGAGTTATAAGTGACTATTACAATAGGTGGAAGCGAAGGTCTAGAGGCAGTTTAATTTACAGACCTGAGCCTGTAAATAGTTGTCAGATCCTCCTTAGTGAGCGGTGCCTCCAAGGTAAAAGCGATTTGACTGATGGTAGCTGAAAGGTCCTTCCCTTCCTTCACTGGCAAACCATGGAACTCTAAAGTCTTGCAGAGAGCAGCTTGCTCTAGATTATTGCATTTTAGGGTTAAAGATTCTACTTGAGTTTCCAGCAGCGATTTTCTATCCTGCAAATTTTTGACGACGCAAGAATTTTGTTGACATCAGACACATTTGATGCGGTTGTTTCCAATAGTACAGAAATGCGCTTAGCGTCGTTGATAATATTATCCTTTATTTTCTCAATAGAAGTGTCAAGAGATTTATTGATGGTGGTCTAATCATACTTAAATGATTCAAACAAAGCTTTTATCTGCGACAGACCCGCCTCATGACATTTCGTCACAGCTTCGACAATAGCTGCCTCGGCTCCAGGCACCAGAACCACTGATGCCGCTCCTGAGGTACTTCCAATATGATCAGCTGTTGAGGAAGTGTTGGGCGGTTTTCGAACATACCGAGAATTTGAAGAATTTTCCGATACCGTGGTCACTGAGCAGCTAGAGCAATACCAAGCCTTCTCCTTTTTTTAATTTTCGAGAGATATTTGCTCGACAGGTTTTCATTCCGAATTATTCTGAAATCTGTATCCAAACCAATCCGAGTCCATTTGAACCAATGCGAATTAATCCAATTCGATCCTAACTCGGATTCATTCGAGTTGAATATTTAGTATATATCAATTCGAGTTCGGATTGATTCGGATGTATTTGGATTGAGAATTTGGTTTGGATTGGTTCTCATTGGTTTGGATACAGATTTCGGAATAATTCGGAATGATTCGAAAATAATTCCTATCCGAAACTTCGGCCAGGATGACTAATACTTATATCACATCATATAAATATATCAGCCTGATAATAGGTAACTGGTCACTAACAATTAAAAGATTTATATTTATAAAATTTATTATTAGTACTATAATTGTTTTTCATCTGAAATAATAATATTTCAGATCTTAGGTACTATGAAATACAAAGACTTCGTAATAATATTCATTTTATATTATGATCTAAAAATTGCGAAAGGCTATAACAAAAATTGCGCACGTGGTGCGCCTGCTTGTTTGTAGTCCTATAATAAAAATCGATATATAATTTTCCACAGAAACACTGGCTGAACCAGAAGTATTTGCAGGTATGCGAAATATCCGTCGTTATGATGTGGGTCAAATAGTGGTCGTATATGAGCGTGGAGAAGTGGTGGAGAAAGAACTTCATATAGTCTATCCCATTAACAATGTTCCTGGGGGCATCAGAGAACTGTCACGAAATGAGAGAGTGATATACCACATAATTAGAAATCGACGCGCCACCAACCCAAGTACAAGTTCTAACAATAAATCTTAGCACTAAGAGAACCTAAATAATAAGTTTTTTGCTATAATTTCTGCGATTCGATATTTCAGAGTTGAACTACCGACGGATAGTAGCAGACCACTTAACCCCATGGCTGATTGAAACTTAGCCTTGACTTTAAAAAGTGATAGAGCCACAAAAGCCATGTTTGACATTTCTTCATACTCGCATGAAAAATAATTATTTCATAAACCCGTAAAGAATGTTCATTGTTGAATGACTCGAATGAAATATAGCGTCCGAAATGTTAAATTCCTTGAAAATTTCAACTTTATTTTACGTGTCCTTCTCACGTAGTAATTCAATAAACACAAAACCAAATTACTAATTTTCAATAGGTCATCCGATCATTGTTTCGATACTACTTTTCAGTAGTGTATCTAGAATAAAATATCTATGGGTGGATAATTTGCATTGTGATGAAAAAAATTATAGATAAATATTAAAAATCCATATATTTCAAGATTTCAAAAAAAGTTGAAAAAATCACAATCCAACATTCAATTGCAGATCGATTACAGACGAAATAAATTTATATAACGAATACAGTAATTGAAGTACAAAAGACATTATTCTTTTATAAAAAAGCAATTATTGATTAATGATTTTTTTCGTCACATTATAAAACTTTTGTAATAAATTGCCTGGTATGATTATTTGTAAATGTAATGAACGTTTTTTGTCTTAGAATAGGCACAAAGAGTTTTTACCACTAAATAAATTTTAAAGTTTAAAAAGCTACAGAACCTTTACAAAAAAAGTTATATTTTTAAAATTTTTAAATTTTTGACAGATTTCAATTTGATCCATATAATTTAAAAATAATTTTAGATATTAATAATGTCATTATAGGCAGGAGCAGTATTTTGATTTTTATTCCTGGTTTCCAAATTTTTGTTTTCATTTTGAAACTTTCATGATCAAAAATGAAAGGGAAGCAATCCATGACAGCCGAACTCACAAATTCTCAAAAATGGGATTGTTGGCTCAAAAATTGAAAAAAATTCTGATATATATTATGTTTCAGAATTTGTTTGAATTTTTGAAAAAACCTGACCAAAGGTTTTGGTTGAACCTGACAAAAGGATTTTTTATTAATCACATCATGCTATCAGGGCCTAACTGTGAATTTGAACGTAGGTCCATGTGTGCACGCGCAGTTACATCAAGCTGAACTCACTTTTTTTCGAAATCGAAAACTGGATTTTTTATCACTGTTCAAATTTGAGAAAACGTGTTCCTGAAGCACAACAAACATTTGCGCTCCATTTTTTCTGAAACTAATACAATTCTTTGATCAAAGCTTGTTTTACCAAGTCAGCGACTAAAGAGCTCGAAAGCGATTTCTTACACTTTTAAAATCGAAAATTGGATCTTTCATATGCGTCTAAAGTTGAAAAAGCGTGCACTTAAGAAGAAAAAAAATTCTCATTAAATTATCTCGGAAGCTGATGATATTTTCCAATAAAACTTTTCAGGGTTCAATTCTGCACTGATCTCGAAAGCGCTTTTCTTTTTTCTTACATAGAAAATTTAATTTTTGAAAACTTTTTATTCTCTTCTGTTAAATCGTAGAAATGTCATAGTGCCTTTCAAATGTCAGAAATAATTTATTCGAAACTGAAAATGTTAAATTTCACATTTTTTAAATTGGTCATTTACAAATTCGAGACATTATTTATTGGATAACTTTTTATTTTAAACGCTTGAAATTGTACCCTATGAAATTAGGAGCTTTAAATATTGAGCAATTTAAAATTGAATTTCATAATTGCATAATTGAAAACTTTTTCACTAAGTGTCGTGCAAATGGAAAAATTACGGAAGTAATAATAAATTTATAATTAGTGGCTTTTGAGTAGTGAAAAGAGCTCATTTGAAAATTTCAGAAGTTCTACATTTTGGAAATGGAAGCTTCTTAAATTTCAAAACTTTGAGGCCATGTGAGCACAACCCCAACAATATTTTTCAGTTTTTTTTTCAAAACCAAGTTACGTTCACATGAAACGCGATATCGTATTGAAATTCTGGGAAACTAAATATAAAGCAATAAGAAACGCGGATCTGGTCCCAAATTTTTATAATTATGAAAAAAGCAAAACAAATTTTTGTTACAATTTTTTTTTTTTTTTATAAAAATTTAGGACCAAACCCGCGTTTCTTAGTGCTTCATATTTAGTTTCCCAAAATTTTAACTAGATATCGCGTTTCGTGTGAACGTAAGTTGGTTTTGAAAAAAATGTGAAAAGCATTTTGAGGTTACACTCACATGGCCTTAAACTGGAATTGCTACTATGTAGCGTGCAAGAATTAAAATTCGACATTCCGATGTTTATTCAGCAATCATTAAAGAAATCGTTAAACTACTACATTAATTATGGATAGTTTAATTCTGAGCACTTCATTTAGAATTTTCATTCATACTTGGAGACTTGAGCAATTTATAAAGCTTGAATTACAATTATTTAAATTTGTATCGTTTATAAATGTAAATAATTATTTAACTACTAAGGATTTCGATTTGGAAATTTAATCTGAAAATAAACGATTACATGTCAAGAGACTCGAAAATAAAAATATATAAATTAAAGCTTTCAAAATTATTAACGTATTGATATCATTCAAGTGACAAAAAATATGTTTTTTTTGTGCGCGAAAATTAGAAGGATGTATTTCTTAATATACTGTTTTCATAGAAATACCAATTGTCTATTTGTATAATTTTTTTTAATCACACGAGGCAAAGGGGTACAAGTACTGTAACGCAACACAATCTGTATGGATTCTATGAAATCATTTTTACTGTGCATCATTTTGTCGAACCAAGAAACAATTTCTGGGTTCAGAAAAAAATTTTTTTTAATTTATTAGCCAATTGTTACTAGACTCATAACTTTGTAGAATTTCGCTAGTTCTGATTAAACAAATTTACTATCGTTAAAATTAATGGTGACTATATTTTTCTACAGGAGCTTATCGAATACCGCAATTCGATTATAAGCCTGGGTATATGGTCTTTCGGAAAGCTGTCCCACCAGCACAAGGTTATGTAAGATATGCAGTATGCCACGATTTCGGAATATTGACTGCAACAAGAGGTCGTACCAGGGGTAATTTAAAAACTAAAATATCCTTTTTTTAAATATTGGAGAACTCTGCCTAGAACGACTAGTTTTTTCCTAAGTATGGAGGGTTTTACGCACTTGTATAGCAAATTACTAATTTATAGGTAGTAAAGTGCCTAGTATTTCTGAACATAATAATTAAATACTTCAACTTAAATGATGACTATATTTTTCTTACACAATCAGATGAGATATATCGACCCAGGGGGGGCGATTATTTGACATATCTAGCAAGAGATCATTTGGCAACACGTTGGCCAAATTTGTGGCTCCAGCCGACTATGTTTCCTATAAGTGACGAAGGTAATATAAAAACTAACATACATTCTTAAACAAAGACATTAGATATCTGTGCCTAAAGTGTCCAGAATTTTTTAATAAGGATCACTATGGGGCTCTAAAAAATAGTTTTCACCCCAAGTTAATTAAGTATAAAATTTCTCATACATAAAACTACGTAATAAATTTAATGCTTTCACGATGATTGATTCTAATAAATTTAAAGGAGGTTTTTCAGGTTGCAATCGTGTGAAAAACTACGAATCTTGCCGACTTCTTTATTATAAAACTACGTGTTAATATTTAACTTTTTTTAAACCTGTTAGGTCTGTAGGTTTGAAGAAAGTAAATGTATGAATGTTCACAACATATATAGAAAATTTTCAAAGTTCAAAATATATATTTTGCACCACTAGTGTAGAATAATTTATTCAACATTTTCATGATTAAGTACCCGCTAGTAGTAAAAATAACAAACCTTTATATTTCTTCTTACAGAAGTGATGGCGGCGGAAGATGATATCGATACATAACATAACCTGTCTTAGACATAAATATCTGGTAAGAGATTTGGCTCCTCCTGGGGGTTTTTTCCACAAGTGGCTTTTTCCGGTCAGGATGCACTGAAGAGCAATCGTATGGAAGTGCAGCCAAATACAGGAGCTTATAAAAATGTGTCTGTCAAATAAAGAGTATTCCCTGTATTCCTAAATTGACTCATTTCGCAACCCTTCACGTCGTCTGGGTCCAAGTTTATTCGACCGCGGATTTGAAAATATTGCTTCTTGAGTTTGTCTTCAAGACGACGAAGTCTAGCTCCGTCTCATAAGCCATACTTGATAGATATCAAATTTTGTTTTCGTTTATGGTTATAGCTCTCAGTGGTAAGCCGAACGGAACTGCTTTCCATACATGCAACTTTCTATTATTTATTCGCTGCAGTTTTTGCTCACTCATGTCATTTAGCGCTTTTGGCGAATGAAAAAGGGACCAGATAATCTGGACTTGAATTTGAAAATAATTTTGTTTTTTGATTTTTGTAATAGCGATTCAAAGGTGAAAATATCAGAATCTTTGGGTCTAAACGCCTATATGCATATAAAAATTGATACAAAAAGATTAAACTTGTAGTTTTCTATAGAGACCTCCGAATCCGTTATGAGAGTTAGGATAACCCTTTTCGCCTGGGCATGTAGGTATTAGAAAACTTTTTCCATGTTCAAGACAGAAATTAAAGTCTGGCTGTGTATCATATATAAATCAAATATCTTCAAATATTTTCAACAAGCCTTGAAAATCTCTCGATTACCTGTCATCAAGTGGAAATTCGAGACGAAATATTTTTACATGGGCGAAGAGACCTGGTGGATTTAAAATGTTTAGGGCTGAAAGGAAGAAATTATAAGGTTATTTCATAGAGGTAGAAACAATGGTCATTCAGACTCATATAGGAGTTGCATCACAAAATATAATAATGAGATTCAATTGGCCAGAAGGAAATCATGAAACGGGCATTGTCAGGGAATCGAGTGTATATGTACAGGCAAAGTCCGATGTGCCAACACACCGCAGTCTGCCTGGTCCCTCCGCCAATTGACTGAGTGGTGTCAGGCCAAGTCCGAAGTAGCACTTTCAGTTCGGACTCTGCCTGGTCAAATCGCGAAGTGCCCGACAGGCTCAGGCAAAGTCCGGAGTCAAAATAAAACCTTTGGGGTTTCCTTTTCCCGCTGCACAGTGGGCTGGCTCGGGAATGCAGAATTCAAAATAGTCTACAGGTCGCAATTGTGAACGGATTTTAAAGTATATTGTGCTACAAGTTGAAAAATCGTTGCTTTTTCAATGTGTGGGACACGATACTTTTTCTATGATTTGTTCAAACTAGTTTTTTTTTATTTGTTTTTTGTGTGAAAATAAGGCGACTTTTTGTCGATTGACGCAACAACGACAATGGCAATTATCAAAACCATGGCAATAATATGGCAGTAATAATAAGCTGGTTCCCACAATTGAATAGTTTGTCCATGAAGTTGAGGGCTTCAAAATTTCCGATTTTTCGTGAAAAAAACCAAGCACAGTATTTTCGGAGAAGCTGACGGTGTGTTTTTGCTTTTGCGAAGTGACAAAAATACATACAGAATACACAACTCGAGACTTTTCAGGAAATTGATTTTAGGTTAGGGAAGAGAGTCGGAAAATAGAATAAAGTTGGCTGCGCACGATGCACGAGTACACCCGATGTAGTACGAACCCACGCGAAATAACATTTACTTTTGTCACTGTGCCTCACTTTTATCACTGTCCATTTACTTTTTCCACTGCATCTGTCCACTTTTTTCACTGTTGCCCGGAAAGGTCGGCACTGCGCATGCGCCACGTCATCGACCAAAAATCGGTCACTTTTTACACCAAAAACAGGTGGAAAAACTGGCACTTTTTCGCGAATTATAGAAAAAAGTTTTTTTTTAGAAATTATTATTATTATACCATTAAGCCATTTCCCTTTCGGGGTAGGGGTGACTTTCTCGGTTGTAGAATAGTAGTGTGTATATGGGTGTATATGTATAGAGTAGATAGGTATATGTTAAATAGGTATATTAGATGTAAGGTATGTAGGTATATAGGTATAAGGTAGATATGTATATAGGTGTTAGGTATAAATATTTTAGATTTATCTGGAATTCTCGTGTTATTTATTTAACCGGCCAACGGCCATACCACGCTGAAAAAACCAGTTCTCGTCAGATCATTGAAGTTAAGCAGCGTTGGGCGCGGTTAGTACTTGGATGGGTGGACCATTCAAGAATACTGCGTGCTGTTGGCACATCGTGGGTGTGGTGAGCCCAAACTTGTAGTTATTTACTACAAGAAAACTATCCACCTAGAAACACTACCCGAATCGGGTAGTGTCACGCCTACCCTGAAAGGGAAATGGTTTAATGGTATATACGTTTATTTCGCGACACTGCTCCGACCCAGGTTGCTGATCAATCTCTCTAGCGATCACCCCGAATGAAGAGCCTCACAAAATTGTTATGTATGGTTCCCCACTTGGGCCCATTTAGTATCCAAGGTCTTTGTTTCAGGCGTCATTCACTCTATTGTCACTCTGTTTACAAACTATTTGTCGCCACACTTTTCTGTCCTGGCATACTACTCTAGCTTCCTTCACGTCCATGCATTTTTTTATGCAAGCTCTCTTGTTTCTATGGCTTCTTATGTCTTTTCGGATTAGTGTCTCATTCACAGATTCTAACCATTCTTTCGGTGGTCTACCTCTGGACATTCTGCCATTAAGTTTACCTTCATACACTTGTTTGGTCAGTCGTTCATCTTTCATTCTTTCAAGATGACCGAACCATCTTAACTGATTTCTTTCCCATGCGTCAACTATTGTCTCTTTTGCACCACATTCTTTGAGGATTGTCTCGTTTCGAACTTTATCCATCAGTGTTTTCCCGCATATTATGCACAGAGGTTTCATGCCAATCGCATTAAATTTTACTCCTGTCCTTTTCTTGACAGGTCCATGTCTCGCTACCGTATAGTACAGTCGGTACGAATATAGAATTATGTATGGCCATTTTAGCTTTTTTTCATATGTTTTTATTTGTGAGGATGGACCCTGCTCTACCGATAACCTGCTTACCCTTATTTATGCGCCTATCTAACTCCCAATCTATTTTTCCGTCGCTAGTGAATAGACGACCTAGATATACGTACTGGTCAACTTGTTATAATCTCTCATCATTTAGGACAATGTTGCATATTGTTTTCTCACTTTTTCCCTCAAACACCATGATTTTTGTTTTATTTACTTTAATTTTGAGTCCCATGTCCTTTATGCTTGTATTAAGTTTATTCAACATTCTTTGCAAGTCCTCGACTGATTCTGCCATAACAATCTTGTCATCTGCGAAAGCTAACCCACGTACCTTGACTGTTTGGAGATCTACACCCAGCAGTAAATTTTTAAAAAATCTTATGGAGTATATTTATCAATTTTTGTTTCAATTATTCATTCAACGCAAGTTTTCTTCTCAACAAAAAAATAATAATAATAAAAAAAATAATCTCGATATGTATCATATTTAACGTAGATGTACTTAGAAAACATAAATAATTCACTTTTAATATTTTTATCGTTCTCTAGTGTAAATAATTTCCGAATTCAAGCCTTTTCAGGAAAAGCCGATTGTTTAAAGCGAATTAACAAACTATATATTCCATATAAGTCACCAGTCTATTATTTGTAATAATTAGATTATTAATAATAATTGTTTATTGTTGATTAATTTGATGAAAAATGATTCAATATACGTGTAAAATGCTTACTGTCCTAAAAGATAAACTGTATTTTTTTTTAACTTTTCAGTAAGTAGAGCCAATAATAGGTGTTTCGTTTATAAGATTTGTTATTAACATTTGAAATGTTTAATTAAACATTTCAATTGTTGATAAAAAATTTGTTTAACAAACGACCTATTTCGTGCTTTTTCTCACTGATTTTTTCCCTAGGCAATACTTAGCAAAAGTATATATGCAAATGAAGAGTAAAAATTTATATAGGCAGTGAATTACAGAATAAAAAATTTTATGGAAAAATGCCAGACTTAAAATTTGAATATTTCATACAAAGACTATATGCACGAGTTAAATAAACAATTCATCTTATTTATTGCAACAAGTAGTGGACGAATGACATTTGGAAGTGCACAAGATTTAGTTACGAAACTAATACGACATTAAAAGCAAATTTTGTTTTGAAGTGTAATAGCTGAGAATTAGTTTTTAGAAATGATATTCGGTGTCTAAAAACTCTTAATAATTGAAATCATTGTTGTTATATACTATTTTAAAACCAGATATTCAATTTCCCTATTTTAATCAAAGACAGATTTTTTATTTGCCATACTAAATCTTAGTAGCATCGTCACAACAGTGATTTTCGATCTCAATAAATTATTATTTTGAATGGTAATAACAAATTTTGGAAACGACACACCTATTACTTGCTCTTTCTTACTGAAAAGTTGGTTTTTACAATAAATATTGTAGTTTTTTTTCTTTTATCTATAACGTTTTACAGTTTATCTTTAATGATAGAAAGCATTTTACACGTATATTGAAACATTTTGATTGGACTGAAAGTGCTTAAATTGTACAATTTGTTTTAAATTTGTAATCGAAATTCTGTACTTAGAATTGTACATAAAATTTGAAAATTCAAAATGGCGGATCCAATATTATTAACGTATTGATATAATTAAAGTGAAAAACATTTTTTTTTTCAAAATTAATAGAATTGTGTATTTTTGATTTACTCTATTTATAGAAATACCAATGGCCAACGGCCATACCACGCTGAACAACCCAGTTCTCGTCAGATCACTGAAGTTAAGCAGCGTTGGACGCGGTTAGTACTTGGATGGGTGACCATTCAAGAATACTGACATGAGTGCTGTTGGCACATCGTGGGTGTGGTGAGCCCACACTTGTAGTTATTTATAACTACAAGAAAAACCTAGAAACACTACCCAAATCGGGTAGTGTTACGCCTACCCTGAAAGGGAAATGGTTTAATGGTATATATATATATTCTAGTACATGGATTGACATGATGATTGTTGATGATCTAGACAAGGTATTTTCTTCTACTCAACACTCAATCTCATTCCTCTCAAACCACGACCTTATCAACATGCAATACCAGTTCTCCTTTGATCCTCCCTCTAGTATATCCCCTCTATCTATACGCAATCTCAAAAATATAAATGAAGCCCAATTTCTGGAACACCTCTCGACTTATGATTGGAAAAAAATTTTTATTGAAAAAGATATAAATAGAAAGGTTATTTGTCTAACAAAATTTGTATCTTTAGCTTTTGACAAATTTGCGCCTCTTCATACCCTTAAAGCAAAAAAGAAGTCCACTCCTTGGATTACATCTTATATCAAAGACTTGATGAAAGAAAGAGAGAAAAAACGTAGATTGGCTAAAAGAACAAAAAATAGTATTATTCAAGCCGAATTTCATAAACTGAGAAACTTAGTTCAAACCAAAATGAGGGATTCATACAATCAATATAATTACAATTCTATTAAAAACAGAAATAAAAATGAAAACATCTGGTTTCTCTTAAGGCGGCTTGGACTTATTCCTCCAAAACACTTGGCTCCTGATAACAATTTTTCACCCGCAGATCTTTTAACAGCCTTTACTACAAAACCCACACTCCTTGCAAATTGCACTTCTTCCTCTTTCGCAGTTCCCTCTACCTTTGATGACACTAAACCATTCTTTTCTGACATATCGCAAGAAACCCTAATTAAAAATCTCTTAGAGGTTAAATGAAATGCTCAAGGTCCTGATGGTATTTCAATTAAAATGATTCGCTTAGCTTTACCTGTCATTTGTCCTATTCTCTTGCATATCTATAATGCATCTCTACAGGTGGGAATATTTCCTGATACTTGGAAAGAGGCGATCATTCGCCCTGTTCCGAAAATTTCTAACCCTACCTCTCCCAAAGATTTCCGCCCGATATCCATCCTCTGTGCCTTGTCTAAATCCTTCAAACGCATTGTCCATCAGCAACTTACAGCACATATTGAAACTAACAATTTAATGGACCCAATGCAATCTGGGTTTCGTGCTAGGCATAGTACTCTTACAGCTACACTTAAAGTAAATTCTGATCTTAAACTGACAATCGATAGAAGGGAAATAACGGTTCTTGTCCTTTTTGACTTTTCTAAGGCGTTTGATACAGTTAACCATAATTTACTATTGTCTAGGCTCAAATCACTTCACCTCTCAAATATGGCTGTGAAATGGTTTGAATCCTATCTTAGTAATCGTTCTGAAAGAGTACAAATTAGCAATGGCGAGCGTTCTGACTATGGGGAGGTTAAGAGTGGTGTCCCTCAAGGTTCCACGCTTGCACCTACTCTATTTAATATTTTTACATCTAAACTTGGTAGTGAACTTCGACACTGCAACTATCACAAATATGCTGATGATTTCAAGCTTTACCTCTCCGGGCCTATTGCCACTCTTAAGAGCTTACTTCAAAGGGTAAAGGAGGATATTGATTTGGTGATGCAGTGGGCCTTGACAAACGGTCTCACTCTTAACCCTGCTAAAACTAAGGCTATAATCATAGGACCTTCTGCCTCTCCTTCACTTGCAACAATTGCAACCTTGCCTCCTGTCTTGATCGATGGGCGTATCATCCCCTTTGTGGATTCTGTGAAAGATTTGGGCTATATTCTTAATCGCTCTCTTACATGGAATGAACACGTTGCGGATATCTCAAGGAAAACCTTTAGAGTCCTCCAACAGCTTAACAGGAATAAGGAATCACTTCCTACTTCAACGCGTATCCTCCTAGTCAAAAGCCTGATTCTTCCTTTCTTTGACTACGGCTGTGTGGTATATGACGATATTACTGACGAGCTAAATGCCAAGCTTGAGCGTACGCTTAATGCTTGCATTAGGTTCATCTATAACATCCCCAAAAGTGAACATATTACTCAGTATAGAGAAAGAGCAGGATTCCTTAACGTCGCCAAAAGAAGACAATTTTTTATGGGTAATTTACTTTACAGCCTATTCAGTAATGAAGCTCCGCACTATCTTCTCAAACTTTTCAATTTCATTGACAAAGATCAACCAACACATTCCAAACTCCGTGAAAGGAAAACAGTATTAAAAATTCAGCCACACCGTACGTGTAAAATGCAAAGGGCCTTTGTTATTCGTGGTGCTCGTCTTTGGAACAAACTACCTATAACCATTAGAAATGCAGCTTCACAATTTCATTTCAGCAAACTCCTTTTTAGTCACTTATTCAACACATCAAATCCCACCCTCGAAATCACACATTGGTAACACTTAAATTTATAATTAAAATATATATGAGTATGCGTATGAATGCGTATTTACTTTTAAGTATGTATATTCGTGTATGTATATTTATAGTAACCTTCTGTTGACATCCCGGATCCAATTTTTTGTATTATAGTTTAGTTCTTAACCTTTCTTAATATCTATTTTTGATTTCAATTGTCAAATCGATCGCCGTCACATTTTAATTATCATATGTATCACCTGTTCCTTATGGGGCTATTTAGCCCTAGGAACTTTTCATGAATAAATACAAAATACAAATACAAATATTATCTGATGGGTTTAATTTTATTTCCTTCCATTGCGAATATGCTCTGACGGCACGCATGTTACAAATTTCGTATAAGTTTTATGCAAACGTAATTTGACCCTATTTTGTGCAAATTATTAGTCATTCTGTGTCCGCAGATTTGTGTCGAATTTGTGCACACCTGATAATTGCGTTTTGATAAAAGATAGAATATGTCTCGTCATCAACACTTTGAAACAAGGTGATTTGCATTATTTCAAAATATGAAAATTCAAGCAAAGAGGGGAATTTTATAATCTGAGAATATATTCTTCGGCTTTAGGAGAACATTGTGTATCAGACTTGGAAACAGAGACGAGCGCTGTTTCTATAGATTCTGTACAATCCGAATGTTTTTTGGTCCATTGCTTCAAAAAAATCGATCGTTACGATAATGCCGAAGTTTCTAATGACGAATGTAATGATTGTCAAAACGAGTATGTAGCTATCATCATGCAAATAAAACTCTAAAAGCAATATATATGAATTACTTGATAACATTATAAAAATCTTATTTGCAAAAGAATAGACAACCACTTAAAAATAACTATCCATTTATTTGAAATATACGTAAGTATTAAAATTAATCAATATTAAATACAATATTAAATACTCAAAAAATGACCTAGGAATTTCGTAACTATTCCAATTTTATAATGTTTATTCCCCTGATGATGGAAACAGAGGGTTTCCGAAACGTCGGGTTACTTTTTTAACTTGAATAAAAATTGTCCGATAGTGTTGACACAACTTCGTTTGTTTCTTTCTTCTCCTATTTGGATTCTCGGACGTTAAAGAATTATTTTAAAATCAATCAATTATTGAAATAATATTAGTTAAAGATTTAACGAAAAAATGTGACAAAAATTTGTTGGAAACTTGAGGATATTTTATGTGTATTCCTCACAAAATACGCCCATATTCATGCAAACGTGCGGACTCAGTGTGACTCAAATTACATGCAAACGTTTCGCGCGCACAGCTGTTTGCATCCGGTTTGTACGATTGTGCTCTGCAGACGTACTGTCAGGGTGTATTTTTTTATCAAGTGTTATACAGGATATCTGCATTATTAACGAAATATTTATTCACAGAAATATTTATCATCACAAAAATTATTTTATACCATGATTTGTTATTGTTACGGATGATAATCTGTACAGTAATAATAATCATGGAGAAAATATTTAAGGCACAAAGATTGCTTGCACCGGCAGCACCTGACAATTTCTGAGTTTGAAGACTCTTCAACTTCGCATCGAATATTCGATTCATACCAGTAGTACCTTTTGGAATTATATTTTACGTAATAGGTTTATTAGGAGGCGCTGTTTCTCTAAGGACCGCATGGCAATGTCTACTCCACGAGTCATTTATTAAAACACTTGAAGAGACAACATTTGGAGGATATACTTCTTAAAGCCAAGTCTTAAAGCAATCTGTAAATATATTTTATCGCATGGTTAACAACTTGAACAATATGCACAATACAATTTCAAACAGCAACTTGAATCATTCTTAACTGAAGTAAGTTTCTCAGATTTTGAAGCTGTTAAATAAATGGTAGAATGTTTTCCGTCACCTGATATTATTGGCTGAATTGTGTAACTGTGGAGTGTCAAAGTTACAGATTCCACTAAACATTGTATTTGTTTCTGACCTACAACTGATAAAGTTCGTCCAGAGTGCATTTCTCACTGAAATTCACTCTGATCTGAATTGAAGACGGAATCTAGTCCTTTCCCTTGAATTATTTGTTTTACTTCAGTAACAAATTGATTGGCTGCACATTTGAAATAATCTACTCCTTCAGGCGTTTTCTTGGTAAGGAATTTATTATTATTTCTACTTGCAATCCTGTGAGATTCTCTAAAATCGCTAACCCAACGTTTTGAAGCTTTAAATCGAAAATTTTCATGCCCAGTATCTTTTGGCGCTTGTAAGCCCATTTCTGTAAATCTTGATCCTGTATAATATGGCCAGCATCAACAGCAGCGGTAAAATTCTATAAAACAAAGTAACAAATTCTTGCTATTCTTTCTCTAAAGGAACCAGTTTTCCATGGCTTTTGCTTTATAATTATAAGATAAATCTTCCGTACATTTGTATACACCTTCGAATTTTGATATTTATCGGGAGCCCACAGTTTCCATTTAAATAATTCTATAGGGTTCTTGAAAATGTAGTGTTCCTTCCTCGGTTATTTCCATTTAATTGAATTCTGTCAAAGCATCAAGCAATATTTTTACGATACAATTTTTTAAAGAAATTTCTTCTCGTGTTACGGGAGTGTTTTCTAACTGTAATCGTTGAAACACCACAACGAGCATATTTGTGACATTCATAGGATTGATTGCCATTGTATCTAGAAATAAATTGATTGCATGCTGAATTGTAATTTCATCTAATTAATCAGTGTACTTTAATATGAAAGTCGTCTAAACGTGCATTTTAGAAAAGTTAAAAAAAATTGCAAATGCAACGTACAGTTTACCCCAAATTAAGTGAAGAAAAGGTATACGGAACTTGAATAAGAAAATTGTAGTATAACCGGTGCATTTCTAATTATTACAGAAAATTACAGAATTACAGAAAAAGCGTCAATTTCACATTCATCAGTAAGAGAAAGCTCTGTACGTTCATCTTTCTTAAATTTATGGATATTTTGTCGTTAATTTTCCGTACTTTGAATTATCACTGATGAACCAGTGATTTTACCACTTCGACTGAGAAAACCAGTGAGTGGCCCATCTAAAATGGCGTTACTGAATATACCAGTGACGCCAAATGATAGATTCAACCAGTAATAATGACATGGACAGCGGCAAAGACGTGAACTTCAAGTCCTCTTGCACGCGAGTCTCTCCGGTCGACTCTGTGCATTTCTCAAGTGAAAACAAACTTTATTGTATACTAGTGTTTGTGTTATAAATATTTGGGTCTTGGTTGCAATAATCAGGGGATATAATATCTTTCACTTAAAAGTAGGGACTAGCTGCCCCTTGTGTTTTACTTTGAGCGACGCGACACGATGTCGTAAGGACTAGCCTTCCCACAGTTAGGCGCAATACATTATATCCTATTATATTGCAGCCCAGCCCTCATTTAGATTTGTGAGCGAACTCTATAAATATGAATCAGTGAAAAATTCACTGATTTCAATAGTAGTTGGACATTTCACTTATTAATCAGTGATTCCGGACTTTTCACTAATCAATTCAGTAACAGAAGAGTAAATCATGCGAGGCATAACCTCTAAGTCTTAAAGTAAAGCGTTGTTGTTATTTCTTTACTTAAGTAGCAAAAATAATTTTTCGATGAAATAAATTTTTGAATTTTCAGACTATAGGTGTGCTGAATTTACTGCGGGGAAAATATATATCCTAACTCGTACAAAAAGTACTTACTTGACGGATGTGTACATGACCGTAAAATCTTGAAAGTGAAGAAATATTTGAAGTTTTTTGTCATTCAGAAGCATCGAATCTTTTCACATTTTTAAATATTTAATCACATTTATGGGTTTTAAGTTTTTACTATTATTATTTCATTGAATCTACTAAAATCTTATTTTATTATGACTGCTAAATTGACGTGGTGCAGTGTTGCCAATTCTCAAAAGTGAAACTTTCACTGAATGACTAAGTAACTTTTCATTGGTTGTCAGTGCCCGGATTCTAGCTATTTGAATCAGTGAGAATTCACTGACAAGCAGTGACTTTGTACTGATTCTGATTTAGAGAGTAAAGTTCGGTTTTCAAAAGATAAGTTTGCAAATGTTATCACAATATTGATGAATGGCAGGTGTCATACCTAACGAGCTAAGGAAAGGCAACGCGTATGACCAGATGACTACTGGTGCTGAGAAACCAGTAAACCTCACTAATTAAACCAGTGATCCTCACTGAATAAACCAGTGACAGAATTCCACTGAGTAAACCTGTGAAAACTCACTGATTGCCAGTGACACTTTTCTGGCTGTAACAACCAGTGAGATTTCACTGGTTCGTTTTAAGAGAGGAGAGAATGGTATATTGGCGCGTCACGGAGAACATGATCATGAAAGGAGAGTGTGGTTACTTAAGCCTTATGCAACATCTTGGAAATGTATGTGGCTCGCGCAGGAACTGCTATCTCGTGAAGAAGGTGATGCAAAATCTAAAATGCAATCTGAAAAAAAAGATATTATAGATCAGCGTCGAAAGTGTCCAGATTTTTGTAATCAGAATTACTTTGGGTCTCTGCAAAATAGCTTTCATTTCAGGTTAATTTAATATAACATTTGACATACATGAAACCACATATTAATATTTAACTTTTTTGAAATCATTAAGATTTAAGTTTTTCGGGCCAATATTTGGGGTGCAATTGAAATATTCAAAATATATATAATTAAATTTTAGGATAAAATCTTCACTTTATTAAAATTAAATTATTTTGATAATTATTCATCAAAGTGGAGGGGGTACAATTTTTGGGTTTTTTAAGCAAAGCCTTACTTTCAAACGTTTGTAACTTTTGTCCTATTGCCTTAAACAAAATTTCACTTTATATATTTTCGATAGATTTTTTCACAAAATTTCTGGTGGTAATAACGATTTTTGAAAAATATCAAAATTTGACCCGAATTTTTGAAAATCAAAAATGAATTTGACTTTTTTTCAAATTTGGGCACTTTTTTTTCTTCAAAATAGTTTTAAAAGAAATCTGATATTTTTTCCGATAAGACCCTAATTTTCATAGTGGAAAATCAATTCCTCTTTGAGTAATAGAACGATACGTAAACAAGATTCCATAATAGGACGGGTGGCGCGCGATTTCCCCTAGCGCGCTCACGCCGAGGTTCGATTTTTTGGCGATAGTTTCAACAGTTATTTTCTTTGCAGGCCTTTTTTGCGGTTTCTGTTTTTTTCCAATCGAGAAGATGTCGTATTTCTCAGAGGACGAAAACTTCTTGAGTTGAAGTTTTCCATCTTGAGTGGGAATGAAAGAATGGTACTGTGATGTACTTAGTATCGTGACAGCTTTGTCAAATCTGGCTTTCAGTAACTCGGTGGCTAAGGCATGATTTTCTTTGCTGCTGAAAAAAATGTCGGTTTCCTTACAGTTACTCTTTGCCCACTGAAACAAAGCATGGGGAGTGAGTATGTGATGTTTCGGAGAACATTGTGAGCTTGAACGTGCTGCCTGTCTCTTTATATTCGCTCCTATACCATCACATGCACCCTTAATATGAGATGTACCATGGAAGTGCCATTCAGCTTGGATACCAAAATCTTCTTCATGGCCTTGGAGATTAACAAAGCTACTCTTATTTCTAAAATGTTGGCCGGCACCATCAGTGAAATAGTAGATTTTCTTTAGCCTTAAATGAGTTTTCAAGTAATCTACTATTATCTTTTGATACTCGTGAACAGCCACCATGTCATGAGCTAAGTTATCAGATATGATTGCGATTCCAGTGGAATGATTGCGCTGCATTCTGAATTATGAAGGCGTAATTCTCAGCGAAATCGAAGCAAATCAAAAACTCCCGAGGCAATAAATTTTCCGTCAGGCTTTTGAAAAAGGACGATTGCTTCTTTGAAATAAAGTGATGAGTTTTTGATTTCAACAGCCTTACACAAAAATCATCTAGGAATTCATCAGTATCCATTACCAGAGTCTTTGGAGTACATCTGACGGTCTGTAACCAAATTTCCAATCTCACTTCATTAATACAATGTTCATCAAAAACTTTTGTGATGTTATCATTCAAGTTTGCAGTATCTTGGCAGTTTTCACACTCTCCTAAATGACAGGAACTTGAAGAGTTGGAACAAACAATAGCATGCAGACAGTCGTGATAATTTGTGAGCACCATGTCAGTATCCTCTTTTAAATGCTGAATATTTATTTCATTCAACATTAACTTGACATTCTCATGATGCACGCAAATTCAGAGAGCAGTTATTCTAGTAGAATATAATATTACTCAACTTGAAAAACTGGCACTAAAGCGTTGCAAAAAGATCCTCGGCGTGAGCTCACTAGGGGAGATCGCGCGCCACCCGCCCTATTATGGAATCTTGTTTATGTATCGTTCTATTACTCAAAGAGAAATTAATTTGCCACTATGAAAATTAGGAGTCTTACAGGAAAGAATCTCAGCTTTCTTTTAAAACTATTTTGAAGAAAAAAAAAGTGCCTAAATTTGAAAAAAGTCAAATTTATTTTTGATTTTCGAAAATTCCGGTCAAATTTTGACTTTTTTTAAAAATCATTATTACCACCAGAAATTTTGTGAAAAAATCTATCCAAAATATTTAAAGTGAAATTTTGTTTAAGGCAATAGGACAAAAGTTACAAACGTTTGAAAGTAAGGCTTTGCTTAAAAACCCCAAAAATTGTACCCCCTCCACTTTGATAAATAATTATCAAAATTAATTAATTTTTGGTGTGAGGAGTACTATCTAATAAGACTATAATTGGTCCAATTTTTAGCCCGATCGGACAACTTTCATTTTTGAGGTGGGTACACTTCAGAAATTATGCCCCATGTGTGGGTTGCCAAAAAATGTCGTATTGGGTATTAGGGCGACCAAAAAAAAAGCAATTGATTCCTTCTATGAGAAGAAGCAAAAAATTATTGTTATTTTGTAGCAATTCTTTTGTGATGAAATATTGCTGACATCACCGACATTTTTTCTGTAATATACTCATACAGCATATATTTTTGGGATGAGGTCAAAGGAGAACTTCTTGGTTAACAAAAGCGCATGAAAAATGATGGCCCTTCATATATATAAGAATTCATGAGAATTGGGGGCCAACTCAATTTTCAGCGGATACGAATTTGTTAAGGAGTTAGCTACCCTTGCGCATCACCTACTATCCAAGCATGCAAAAGACTTACTATGTGCATACCTAATTTTTTTTAAATAAGGTGTTTCATTTTTTAAATTTGCACACTGAAAAATGGCAAATTCTTCCTATTTTCCCCCAAATTATAGGCCGGGTAAAACAGTTCTGGACGGTTAGGAACCATTCCAGCATAAAAAAAGACAATTTTCTCGATGTTTCCAATTTTCAAATATCTGAAGTTAGACTATTTATTTTTTAATATTTTAGCTCGAAGCTTCCATTCAATATGAGTCTATGTGCTGACAGCGCTCTGTATGAGACTATTCGATCCGGCAGCTCAT
The DNA here is from genome assembly GCA_932195095.1 of Andricus curvator. Lineage (NCBI taxonomy): Eukaryota > Metazoa > Arthropoda > Insecta > Hymenoptera > Cynipidae > Andricus > Andricus curvator. The sequence goes on along the minus strand of CAKNYM010000128.1, from coordinate 46,787 downwards.
TTATGAATATGTGCGGAAATTTACCGGTAACTTTTGATGAAAGTTCTGCTGAGCTTTGGTTTCAGCAACCTAAGATATTATTATATATAAGATATAAGATATAAGATATAATATATTATATATAATATATAATAATATAAGATATAATTACGTATGGGCCCAGCAGAACTATTATGAAAGTTATCAAATGGTATCTGCAAATACCCATACGTTTCTCAAATTGAAAAAATGTCGATTAATTTCACATATTCTAACCAATTTCAAGAATTTTCACAAAATTTCACAAATTTTCATAAATTTTTCTACATTTTTGAAATTATGGCCAGAACGCGTGCATCCGGCAGGACTTTTCACAAAATTTCGGGTCATTCAATCAAATCCTTTAATTTTGTTGAATTTCTTGAAATACCTTAAAATCCCTTGAAATCTTTGGAATCGGTATAATTCCCTTCCAACTTAATTTGATTTATTTTCCCAAGTTCACTAGAAATATCTTGAAATCTTTGGAAATCCTAAAATAATTTTTTTTAAGGGGTACGATACAAGGTATCGTAAAAATGACCTGCAATTACATAAGAGTAATGGGATTGGAGAGAGAGTGTACACCAGATTGCAGGAGTAATTAACTCCTCGATCTATATGAAGACTATCAAATTTCGTTGATCTCATTTATTTTTATAATTTACTCTTTAATCTGAAGGTTGCATCTAGTCGTCACGAAAATAATCATCTTTCTTAAATGTGCTATTAAAATTGTCTTTTTTAAAGGCAAAAAGCGCAACATTGAATAAAAACTGTAAAGAAGATATCTTATTGGGATCAGGGTGGATAATATTCATTTTATTTGTGTTCTGCAATTAACTTGCGAAAGGGGAGGGGAGAATAATTAATTCATTCATTTCATATATTTATTCCTGCAACAGTCTTATGACCAATTACATGATAACATATCTATGTTATCATTAACATAGAGTATACACAACGCAGTTACATTACAATGTTTTACATTCAAGGATTAGATTTCTAGATGGACATTAACCTTTAGTAATTTCAAGAGAAATAAAATGGAGTGGGAAGTCCTACGGTCTTTCAAAGTCCATATTTTGAACCTGTCACAGAGTTCAATGTAATTAGAACCGGGAGGTAGGAATTGCCCGTTTACTTTACAATTCAGAAAATTTTAAAAATGTATTTTGACATTTACTGTTTGATTCGATTAGGTATTCTGCTGTAGGATACCAGATCACAGATCCATATTCAAGTTTGGATCTAACCAGCGCAAAGTACAGAGAACTCAGTGCTCAGTGCAATCGGGTTTTTAAACGAACGACAGGTTCTTATTAGAAATCCTAGTGCCCTATTGGTTTCTCTAAGTAAGTGATCAATATGAATATTAAAGCATTGGCATTATCCATATTCAAACCAAGGTCCTTTATAAAATGTTAATATTTTCTTGAAGTTTTAAGCAGTCCTGGATATTATCGATTGGAAAAAACAATTTAGCACACACAAACCTGATGTGGGATCGAACAAAACCGAAGAGTAGCTATTTTATTGTACAATATGTTCACGATCAATTAAATAAAAGTTTCAAAGATTGAGAAGTTTGTTAGGCACATCAAAATTTTTTACTTTATCTATTGTGACACTATGATTTATACAGTCAAAGGCTTTGGACATGTCCGTATATATGACATCTACATGTTGATGTTCAATTAAGAATTTCTCAGTCATTTGCACGAAAGTTAACAAATTATCTTTAATTAGTTTTATTATTTCTTAGTTATTATTATTATTTTATTTATCATTCATAAGTTGTTATCATTAATTAGTTTATCTATTATTAATTTAAATTAATTAATAATTAATTCTTTGTACACTGCGTGGGGGAAATATTCTGATCGCCAAGAATAATAATTTTGATTTTCAGTTCTATTTTAAGTGCAGTAATTGGCCGAAAGATTGAATAATTTTTCAGATTGGACCGAGCAAATTGCAGATACTTTTTCGAAATTCACTGTACGTATCACAAATTTTCAAGCTACTACTAACGAAGAATCTGTGTATATCTACCAATTCTAAAGAAGAAGCTAAGGGACGAAAATTCAACGACTCAAGATCCTGCAAAATTTGCAATAAAGGGAGTCATTCTCTGGAATCATGTTCAGCATTCAAAAGAGCGACAATAAACAACGCTGGAAAATGACAGAAAAAAATAAAGTTTGTTCTTGTTGTCTACTGAAACATCAAGACAAATACAAGAAGAGAAAAGTATGTGAAATTGAGAACTGTCCAAGATTTCATCATACAATGCTTCACAAGAAAAATATATTGCATCCAGAAAATGAAACATTAACGTGCACGTAACAATCAATGGATTCGACAATCCTCAAGATGAGTTCTGTTGAACTGCGTGGTCCATTAGGAATTGTATCCACTATTGCTTTATCAGATGATGGAAATAAAACTACTCTCATAGATGACAGTCTTGCAAAACGTATCGGATTACAAGGCCCAAATTCTCCGGTACGTTGTAAATGGAATGGAGGAATGTATCGTTTTGAAAAAAGATTCTGAAATTGTGACTCGAGCAATACATGTAGAAATTGCTGACTCGTTAACTGCAGATGCTTGTATTATGGCTATACGTCGAATCTTTGCTCGTCGAGGAATAATGAAAACGTTGTGGTCTGATAATGGAACTAATTTGAAAACAGCAAACCGAGAATTAACTGAAGTGTTAGATGAGCTAGATCAAGTTTAAATGAAGAAAGAACTGTCAATAATTGGAATTGACTGTAGAATACATTGTCAACAGTCGTTCTTTGACTCATCCATCATCTGATAGCAGCGACTCAACAAGGATATTACCAAACGATGTATTGATAGGCAAATCTGTTGAAATTGGAACTCCTGGCCTCTTCAAGGAAGATGGCAAAATTCACCGTAAACGGTGGTGTATTTCGCGAAATTTGGCTCAGGGGTTTTGGAAAAGATGGCTTCAGGAATATGTACCGACACTATTGAACAGAAAGAAATGGGCAGAAGATCATCAAGATATAAAAGAAGGTGAAATTGTTCTGATTGGCGATAAGAATAAATCCCGAGCAACATGGCCACTAGAAAGAGTGGTGAAGATCAAGTTTAATTTTTTTTTCAAATATGTCAAATAGATAGTTATGGGATTCTTCAAAATATAATATAATTCTATATGAAATACGCTTTGTTCATTCTGGCATTACAGGCATTCATGGTAATTTACGGAAATGTGTAGAAAAGTATGATAATTTACAGCTAACTTTTAATAACAGTTCTGCTGGACGCATGCGCAATAGCTCGGGCTCTAATTTCTAAAGTTGATAGAGAATGAAAATGTATGAAATTTATGAACAATTTTTCAGTTCAGACATTTATGGTAATTTACCGGTAACTTTTGATGACTTAGGTAATGTTCTGCTGGACGTATGAATTGTGTATCTATTGCTTCTTGAAGATTTTTCGCCCTTCAACGATGCAACTTTCTGCAGGGTTTTTCAAAATACAGTGCATGTCCTACATTTCCCATAGGCGCTTATTCTGCGTAGATTTAAAATTCACTCAAAATGAAAAAGCTTTAAAAGAATATTGCATGCATCGAGACGTACCTTAATAAAGCCAGAACACACAACTGTAGCACTGCTCTAGTGGCTGCAAAGTGGACCAAAATCTAATAGAAGTGGCAAAAAATCGACTTTTTATTACATCTATATAAACTTGATAAGAAGGGGTTCTTGGAGTCACTGCCTTGGAATTTGATATCAAAAGTTACAAATTCAAATGGTGGATCAAATATATCATCAAAAAGTTTAAAAATTTGCACACGTTTGTCTCAAAGTTGGTATGAGGGGGGTTTTGTAGTCATCGACTTCAAACATAACATCAGCAGATACAAATTCGAAGTGGTGGATCCAATATTGCGGTCAAAGTTGTTAAAAACGACAGATCAAATATGATGGATATTTGATTTGAAAAATGCTAAAATTGACTACAGCGATGGACTTTTCTGATTTTTTTTGTATTTTCTCCACATTAATTGGAAAAAGTTTCTGGAATAATGTATTAAAAAAACAGTAAACAATGGATATATTTCTGAAAGCAATACAAAAATTATAAATAGAGGTATACGTCAAGTCCTTTCTCACATTTTATTAGGCGTTCGAAGTATGGTTGAAAAAATAATCAAATATACAATTGAGCCGCTGGATTCTGTAAGGGCATATAAAATTCACATTGTCGTTCCGGTTGGCCCCTGTTGTCTTTAAAATCGATTTTGAAAATTAAATTTTTGAAACATATAGCTTTGTAGGAAATTGCATGGCGCATCTTTTATCCTCTTACGAAAAAGTTGTATCTTTTACTGTTTCTGAAAGAAAGTGAAAAAACTGGATTTTGTGAAAAACAAAATTTAATAAAAATGTTGACTTTAACTTGCTCTAAAAGACAAAGTTCTGAATATTTTCGCATGCAAATTGAAGGAGTTATGCTTCAAACTGTTTTGAAGATGATATGCTTATTTGAACTTGTCTAATTGGTTATAAAAAAAACTGTTAATTTTTTTGCCAAGCAGTATCAAAATAATGTTACGCAACTTTCAAACGCTTCGCTTATCAAGGGAATTTTGAGAAAGCCCGAACTTCAAGCGGAAGAAATGTTCATTAGGTTTTAATAGAGTTTTCTGAAAAGTATTACTTCAATAGAATGAAACGTTAAAAAAATACGAGCATTCAAACAGCGCGTTGTATGTATTTTATTGCTGAACGGTTTGAAGTATATATAATTTAATCTTCGAATATTTAAAAAAACTATGTATATATCTGATCACAGGCAGCTTTAGACGAAACTATACGTATATTCATGTGCTATGGTATCAGTCTATAAGTTCCCTTATGTCTAATTTTCATCGGAAAGTGTACTATGGTGTCAGTCTATAAGTTCGCTTACGTCTAATTTTCATCGGAAGTGAATTCTTCCTCAGATAAGTCTTTTTTGTCAGAAGCAGCTTTTTTAGTTTTCTTTGTGGTATTTTTAGTTTTGATATTCGCAAAATAATTCTCAAAAAACGTTTTTCCTTCTTCGCTTAAATAGGGCATCAAAGTCTCAACGTCTTTACCTTTTGTCTCTGCGATACCAACATTAGGGGGAGAAATTCTTTGAAGCTCTTTCAATTTAATCTTAGGATTCAAGTGCAAATTTTTCACATTTTGATTAGAATAATTATCTACCACGTCCAATTCTCCAGTTGGATAATACTTGACTAGTCGAGCTTCAGAGATTTTCATGCCCTTCGGTTTTTGCACCTGTCCTTCAAAAGCTTTATCGTAGTCATTCAATATCTCGTTTGCATTTTCAATTAGGGAAAAAGGAGGATCGCGAGCATTTTTTATCATATCGTAGCACTTGTTTGCAGTTTCTACGCGAAAAATTTAATATATCCTAAAAAACATTTCTTCCGCTGGAAGTTTCGTTCACTTGAAATTACGCAGAAAAACAAAGTGATCAAAAATTCTCTCTCCTAATAGAGAGGACAGGACGGCGGTGTGGTCGAGGCGCCGAAGTATTCTCACCTCTCACGCGCTCGATCTCTCTTTGACGCGCTGTTTGAATGATCGTATTTTTTGAACGATTCATTCTATTGAAGTAATACTTTTCAGAAAACTTCATTATACCCTAATGAACATTTCTTCCGCTGGAAAATTGGGCCTTCTCAAAATTCCCTCGATATTTATCTTCTTGGTGAATAATTTATCTTGTTGGTTGAAAAATTAATGCATTTTGTTAGAAATTAATCTTTTAAGTAAAGAATTAATCTTTCTGGTTCAAAATGAATTTCTTTTGCTTAAAAGTTATTTTTTATTTTTTTTTTTCAATTGATATTTTAACTGTGAATTTAACTGAATTTTTGTTCATTTTTTAAAATTCATTTACTTGGTCGAAAAGTTAAATATTTCGTAAACAAATTATTTTATTCGCTCGAAGACTCACTTCTCTAACTAAAAATCAATATATTCTATTTTTCATTAAAAATTAATCTCACTAGTTGAAAATTCATCTATTTTGTTGAAAATTTTTTTTTTGTTTTCTGGTAGAACATTCATCTTGTGGGTTGAAGATTCAGTTATTAGGTTACAATTTTTTTTTCGATTGAAGATGCATAATTTTAGTTCAAAGTTTATTTCTTTGGTTAAAAATTTAACAAATTCTATTGAAAATTCGTTCTGTTTTCTTAAAAATTAATATTTTTATTATGAATGTAGCTATTCCATTTTTGCTATAAAATTAAATTTTTTAGTTGAAAATTCACTTATTTTGTGGAAAGCTCGTATATTGTTCAATCGAAAAGGTAATTATTTTGAAAGAAAATGCATATTTTGGTGTTGTAAATTCAACTTTTTTTTCAAAACTTCTTCTTCATGACTTGAAAACTCAATATTTTTGATAACATTTCTTCCTTTTTAAATGAAAAGTTTTTCTTGATTGGAAATTTGATTTAGTTGAACAGTTTTTATTGGAAAATAAAATATTTTTGTTTGGTGGAAGTATCAACTATTACACTTTTCGTTGTAAATCCATTTTTTTAATTGAATATTCGTCAGTTTGGTTCAAAATTTAACTATTTGATTGAAAATTCCCTTTTTCTTGGTTAAAAAAAAATTATTTCAACTACAAATGTAATATTAAAATCATGCATTATTAAATCTGAAATTTTTGTGAGCTCTATTACACAGCCCCACAAAAAAATTGTCTTGATCTAGAAACAAGACCCATCATTTCCTATGGATTTTGACCCGCTGATCACGAATCTCAAGGTCATTTTGTCCTGTTCTCCTTGGTTTTCACATTACCTCAAAATTTTCAAATTTTGCGAACAAATTCTTTCTTTCGAATCACCTTTTTTTTTAATGGAAAATTGGCAAGAAGTATAGTTTGACGTGTTTTTTGCTGAACTTTTGAGGACAACCATTTATTAAGTTCAATACTTCATCGTCAGATATACTGCGACTTCATCCTCACACGTCAAACTATACTTCATGCCTATTTTTCATTCAAAAAAATTACGTTCGAAAAAAAAGAACTCTTTCTCAAAATTTGAAAGTCTTGAGGTTATGTGAAAACGAAGGACAAAATGATAAATCTTTTTCGAGAGTCTGCTCAATTATTTTTAAATTGCAATGTGAAATTGAATAACAATGAATCTTCACTTGTGAAATTAGCTTTGTATTTAACTATTTTTTTGTAAATTCCTTCTTTTTTTGGCCTGAAATTATTGAATTTGACTGGCAATTCACGTATTTTATTGAAAATTCATTTTTCTTTTAAGAAAATTAATCTTTTTGCTTGAAAAATCAACAGTTTGTTTGCAATTGTTACTCTCTTTTGGCTGAAAAATCTTTCTTGGTTATTTTACATTGAGAATTCATATTTTCTGGAATGAAAATATTCTTTGTCGTTAAAGATTAATCATTTTAATTAATAATTCATTTCTTTGGTTGAAGAATGAGCTACTTTGTTGTAAATTAGGATTTTCTTTGGCTGAAGATTACTTTTTTTAAATTGAAAATGTAGCTATTCCAGTTGAATATTCCATCAATTTAGTTAAAAATTCATCTGTTTCATTAAAAATTAATTCCTTAAACTAAAAACTTAACTATTTAATTTTTCAGTAAAGAATTATCTTTTTTTATTGAAAATTCGTCTTTCTGGTAGCAACTAATCTTCTTGGTTGAAAAATCATCTTTTTGGTTGCAAATTCAATTATCCTAGTTGGAGATTTTCATTTTCTTTTTGTTGAAAGATAATTTTCTAACTGAAAATCCAATTATTCTATGTTTTGATGAAAATGTATCTTCTTTAATCGAAAATGCAACCACTTATTTAGAAATTCAAGTTTTTGGTTGGAAATTATTTTTCTTCAGTTGAACATCTTTTCAAAACTGAAAATCTAATTTATTCCAGTTGAATATTCCATCATTTCAGTTGAAAATTTATCTATTTCAATCAAATGTTTCATCATTTAAGGTAAAAATTCATCTCTTTGTTAAACATTAATTTAGTTAGTTTTATTTTAGTTGAAAGTGATTGAGAAATGATTTTCAGTGAAGGACAGTGACAAAAAATTTCATATCCGTGATCAGGTTTTCAGTTAAAATAATTAATTTTCAACCAATAAAAAAGTAATTTTCAACAGAAGAGTTGAATTCTTGACCAAAAAGATTGTTTAATCAATAAAGGAAAAAAATTTCATCCAAAATGTTGAGATTTCGAGCCATAAAGACGAGCTTATGAACAAAATTTCAATCTGCAACACAAAAATATGCATTTTCTACCTAAATAATAGAATTTTTTACTAAAAAATACGATTTCCCAACAAATTAAGTGTATTTCCAACGGAAAAAAAACATTTCATGACAAAAATGGACTAGCTGTACTTTTAGTGAAAAAATTAATTTTCAACAAAAGAACGAGAATGTTTTATAAAATATGATAAATTTTTACCCAAAAAAATCAACTTTTTACTAAAATGATGCACCTGCAATAAAAAAAATCTGCCCGCCTCGCGGGCACATTCTCATCGCGCGCTTCGCGCGCGGCTCGCTTCGCTCGCAAGTTTGAGCGCGCCTAGGGCGCGCAACTGTTGGATCTCGCGCTTCGCGCTCGATCATATATTTATCTCGCGCTTCGCGCTCGATTATGTATTCACCTCGCGCTACGCGCTCGGGCGTATCTACATCGCGCTTTACGCTCGGTTGCTCTAGATTTTTCAACTTCGTGTTCGACTTCGATGAAAAGAAAAAGTTTGTTTGCAAATATTATAAAATTATCAAAACCTCTACATATTAAGTGATTGTTAAATTTGTTTTTATTTTAGACTGAAAAGGAACTTCATTTACTCAAGGTTCTATCGACCTTAAGGAATACATTCTCATCCAGACACTCGCGCTTCGCGCTCGATATTCGATTTGAAAATCATTTGAACCTTGCGTTCCACGCTCGGTTCTGTGCATTTGATTTTTCTATTTTCAATGCTGTTTTTTACGAATAAAACAAAAACTACGCGTCATATCAAAAAGTGAATGATAAGAAATTTGTAGATCTTTTTTGGGTGCACAATTTTGGTGGAATGATCTTTTCTCGTATCTTGCATAGTTTCACAGCAAAATGGAATTTTTGATTATTTTTTTGTGCGATCAAAATTTGAATTTTTTATTTTTCAAAAAATTCAAAAAGTTGTTATGAAAATATTATAGGGCGTTCAAAAAGCAACGTTTTTCTCCTCTTGACTTTTTTTCATATCGTGCGTTTTTCGGCTTAAAATGTACATTTTCGTTTGTTTTTTGGAATTTTGAAAATGCTATAACTCCAGTAATTTTTGTTTTATCACGAAAAGTCATTGGAATATTTTGTTCGTCATTTTGCGTACTACTAATAACCATACATAGAATTTTTAAATCTTAAAAAAAAGTGGTCTCAAAAATTTTCAAAATGTGCTCACTTTTTGAATTTTCATCCAAAATAGCTGGTTAACGAACTCGTTCTCTATTTTTCGGCCATAAAAAAGTGTGCCAAAGCTCAATCAAATCTGATCATTTTTTCGAAAGTTATCGTGGCTACAGACAGACAGACATACAGACAGACAGACAGACAGACTGACAGACAGACAGACAGACAGACTACAGACAGACAGACACCTTGGTAAAAACCGTTTTTTCTGGCTCAGGGGGTCTCAAAACGTGGAGATTTGATGAAAACCGACTATGTCAAATTTTACATAAAACCAATACCTTCTCATTAGAATGAGAATGTAAAAAAAAATTTGTAATTAAATATATAGTTGAATTTTCAACCCAGTAAATGAATTTTCTACAAAAAAAGGCAATTTTCTACAGAAAAGATGAATTTCAACTGAAAAAGATAAATTTTCAATCAATTAGTTGAATTTTTAATCAAGATAATAACTTTCAACCAAAAGATTAATTTTACATTAAAAAAAAATAATTTTTAGCCTAATACATAAAGTTAAAAAAAAAGTTAATTTTCTACCAAAGAAAGAAAAATTTTTTTTAACAAAGTCAATGAATTTTTGACTGACAAAGATGAATTTGCAATGAAAAATAGAAAAGTTTAATTTTTAGTTAGAGTAATAAGTTTTAAAGCAAATAAACTAAATTTTTAACCAAATAAATACATTGTCCGCCAAAAGGATTGAATACGTATAACAAAAATTCTACATAGAATGGAATAGTTACATTTTTAGTTGCAAAAATTAATTTTCAATTTATAAAAAAATCTCAACTAAAGAAATGAA
>CAKNYM010000128.1:0-36435 GCA_932195095.1 Andricus curvator | reverse complement strand
TAATTTTCAATTTATAAAAAAATCTCAACTAAAGAAATGAAATTTCAACCGGAAAGAATAATTTTCTACGAAAAAGGACTTATCTTATCAAGTATCATGTCAAACAGCGTGCACTAATTACCTTATTTTGAAAGAAAAAAATTGATTTATTTTCGAACATTTTCTCATGAATTCTACAGAAAATCTTATATGATTTCCGAACAATTTGACAAAATTTTCAAGATTTTCGCTAATCTTGAATAGCGATTGGGAAACATTTTTGCTTCAAAATTCAACTGCTTAGTTGGAACTGGAACTACTTTGTTAAAAACTCATTTTCATCCTTGATGATTTATCATTTCAGTTGAGCTAAAAATTCAAATTTTTCTTTAAGATAAAAATTTAACTGAAAATTTAACTATTCCATGTTTGATTCAACATTTACCTTCTTCTGTTCAAAATTAGTAATTTTCTGGTTAAAGGTTCATCTCTGGATTCAAAATTTAACTATTTCGTTGGAAATTTATCTGTTTTAGTTGAAATTCATCTATTCGGTCGAAAATTTGTCTTTTTTTTGTAGAAAATTCATCATCTGGGTTGAAAATTCAACTATGTATTTGATTAGAAATTTATTTTTTGATGGCAGGTGGATCATTTCAGTCAAAAGTCGATATCTTTGGTTAACAATTTAACTAATGTGATTGAAAATTATTCTTCTTTTTTTTGTTGAAATTTGATTTTTTCACTAAAAATATAGCTATTCCATTTTTGTCATAAAATGGATCTTTTTCAGTTTGACAATACACTTATTTTGTTGAAAAATCGTCTTTTGTTTTCGAAGATTCTATTATTATGGTAGAAAATCCCTGTTTTTGTGTTGTGAGTTGAATTTGTTTACATAAATTCGCCTTTATAACTTGAAAACTCAACATTTTGGATGAAATTTTTCTTCCTTATTGATTGAACAATCATTCTTGGTTAAAAATTCAACTCTTTTTTTTGAAAATTCCTTTCTTCTTGTTTGAAAATTAATTATTTTAACTGGAAATAAAATTTTATATTCATAAATGTTGCACTTTTGTCATTTCTGTCATGCACACAAATGTGAAATTGTTTGTCACTACCCTTCAACTGAAATTGTTGAACAAAAATTGAATAGTTCAAATCTCAGTGGAAAAAATTAATGTTCAATCAAAGAGATGAATTGCCAACTTAAATTATGGGACATTCAATTACATTATTACATTTCAACTTAGAAAGATTCTTCAGTCGAAAGAGATAAGAATTTCCACAAAACTTTCACAAACGAAGAATCATTCTTATTCAAGTTTATATAACAATTTTCAAACAAATTGAGGACGGCCGCGAAAAAATTCTTTGACATTTCCAGATTTTCCAGATGGGTAGACACCCTGTATTATTCAAAATAATTTATATTATATTATAAAAAAATAATTTTTTCTTAATGAGCTTAGCAAGAAAAAAACACACAGGATATCTCCATCATATTTTTATGAATTTAAAAAAAATGAAGAAAAAATCAAAGGTGCCCTGTTTGAGAGAATTCACTCCTTACTTTTTTTTTTTGAATGACGCCATTTTGGTAACTTTTAAACATTTTCTAGTTTCTTTAAGAAATTCTAAAGAGTGATGTCGTACATAAAATTGAATTAGGTTAATTTTTTCTCAGATATGACCATCTAAAAAAAATTTTCGGAAATTTTTTCATAATTCACTTTAATATGCGAGACTTAATTCAGAATTTAGGAGTTCTTAACATGATTCTCTTGAACTTATTTGTAAAATTTAGAGAAGATTTGGAATTTTATGTTTTCGGTGCTTTTGAAAAATACTTTGAAATCTGGAAGGTTCCGTTGTTAACATTTTTTTTAGTTTATAGTCTGGAAGTTGAGTTTTCAAAAATATCCTATTGCGTGCATAACTTTTTGTTAATTGCAATATAAAATTGAATAACAATGATTCTTCATATTTGTAACAGCAGCTTCATATTATGGTATTGAACATGTATTTTGTTCAAAATTTACCAGTTTGTTTGCAATATTTTCTCTCTCTTGACGAAAAATTCTACTCATCTATCTATCTCTATTTGTTACTTGAAAACTTATCTTGTTTGGTTGAAATTAATTTTCTTAGTTGAAAATACATCTTTCTGCTTTAAAATTCAACTATATCAGTTGAAGATTCTTCACATTAATAAAAATTCATCACTTTGTTTGAAAATGTAACCAGGTATTTCAAAAAAAGTTAGTTTTATGGTTAGAAATTATTTTTTTGAAATGAAAAATATGATTTATCTTGTTGAGTTGAAAATTCATGTATTTTTTTGAAAATTCGGCTTCTTTGATAGAAATTAACCTTTTTGGTTGAAAATTCATCTTCTTTGTTAGAAATTCATCTTTTTGGTAGAAAATTCATGTTTCTGGTTTAAAATTGACTTATTCCACTTGAATAATCATTATTTTAGGTAGAAATTCATCAGTTTGGTTGAAAATTAATTTGTTTTAACTAAAAATTTAACTACTCCATTTTTGGTTGATAATTGATCTTTTTTAATTCAAAATCCAACTATTTGATTCAAAATTGGTCCTCTTTAGTTGTAAATTCATCTTTTAGGTTTAAAGTCAAACTATTCCACTTGAAGATTCATTATTTTAGTTAAAAATACATCAGTTTGGATGAAAACTAATTTTTCTAACTGAAAATTCAACTATTCTATTTTTGGTTGGAAACTGCTGTTTTTAATTTGGAAATTCCAACTATTTGTTTGAAAATTTATCTTTCTCACTTAATCAAAGAGTCAGTGCGTGATTGGCTACATAACATCAAATAAAAAATTCACTCCAAAAGTTAGGGCACTTTCTCGAAACTTAAGGAAAGCAAATCACACGCTGAACAAGTGTAAACTGTTGACCATCAAGCAGCACTGGACGCAAAAAATAAGATCTCTTTCACCAGCGAAACAGCGCCTTGAACGGCGAGTAAAGTGGATTCAGGAAAATTCTACCTTTTCTACTCATCCTTCCCGTCTGTTCAATAAAACGTCACGTGCCGTTAAAAATCCGCCTAGTCGAGAAGAGATTCAAGTCTTCTGGGAGCAAGTATATGGAGATACTTATCAGCTAAATGAAGACGCTTCAGATATATCACTCTTTCGTATCTTTTGCCAAAGGCAAAGGTTACAAGGTCCAGAGGAAGAGTGTCCACTAATTACTGCTGCAGAAGTGAAGAAAGTTATCGCTAGATGGAGTCTAGATACCGAGTATCTAACAGTCTCAAGCATAGTAAATAGATTTTTTGATATAGGAAAAAAACGCCACTTCACTGTCTAAATGTAGCAATACGAGTAACATTTGTAAATATGACGTGAAGGCTGGAATCTATATAAGTACAGCTAGTTTAAGGTCTATGCAGTTGAAGTTCAAGAAAGTCTCCAGAGAGCAGTTTTTTCTTCTAGAAAGATGGAAGCTGTGACGTGTTTCCTGTTCTTCTACGCGCTAATATTTTTTCGCAATGCTGTTTGTAAGTACAATATAATATAATACTAAAGTATTCACCAATAAAAATGTCTTACATCCAGATATTGAGTATATCCAAAACTTCGCATTTCACTTTGAAACAGTTGAAACATATATTTATCATCATTGTACGTATTTTGCAAAATACTTTGTTCAGATTGCGGCAAAACATTTAATTCTACAGTTTTGAAACTGAAAGAGGCCATATTTTCAAATACGGAGACGCAAGGAAGTAAATGCGTAGAAAAATGTTTCTAACAGATGTCATTTCATCCTATGTAATGGAGAGTTTCTTTGAAATTATTACAGCGTGAACTAAAATTTTTTCCAACATATGTTACAAACTTTAATATTGACGTGTACCCATAAGTTTAAAATTTTGAACAAATAATTAAAATTAATAAGGCTTGAACCAACATTTTTCGCAGCATGTCGGAAATTCTTTTCTTAAAACCCCACGCTTAGGCCAATATATGTTCCAAAAATTTATCCTTACAATCTGTATTTTCTTCCGCCTCTGCATCTAAAAACTTTCTATTATATTGCGCTATTGCGTATTACACATTGTGCTGTAGCGCGTACGTCCAGCAGAAGTGTTATCAAAACTTATCGGTGAATTATTATACATTCCCATAAATTTTATAAATGTTTACAAACTTCATTAATTCTCACAAACCATAAAATTAACACATGTTCATAAATTTCTCAAATTTTCATTTTCTTAATTTTCCATAAATTTATAAAATTTGCATTAATTTCTCAAATGTATAGAAATTTATGAGAATTTTTGAAGTGGACGCATGCACAATAGATCAAGCAATAATTTCGAAAAGGAGGTAGCCGGAAAAGCATGTGTGGGTTGCCAAATATATGTTGTATTGGGTATTAGGGCAACTAAAAAAAGCAATTAATTCCTTCTACGAGATGAAGCTAAAAATTATTGTTATTTTGTAACAATTCTTCTGTAATGAAATATTGCTGGCAACATCGACACTTTTTTTTGCAATATACTCATACAGCATATATTTTTGAAATACAAATTTGTTAAGGAGCTATCTACCCTTGCACATCACCTGCTATCCAGGCATGCTAAAGACAGGTTTACAGGTTTATATGCACATCTAAAATAATAAAAATGGCAAGTTTGATTTTCGATATCTAAAATTTGACGAAGGCCAAAAATCTTATTTTTTCATTTCCCGAATTATAAGCTGCCTGAGACCGTTCAGGAAAACTCTAAAAAGCCAACGGTATTACATTTGCACCTAAAGTGTTAAAAACGATCAGTTTACTTTTAAATATTTGAAAATTGGAAGAGCTGGAAAATCGTTTTTTATTACTGGAATTACAGGCCAAGTGAGACCGTTTGCGCCCAAACTTTAAAAACTACCCTCACTATATGCACACCTAAAATTTTCAGAATTATATGTTTGATTTTTTATATTTGCACATTAAAATACGCGAAAAATCTTCCGCTTAGAAACCATTCCAGCATAAGAAAAGAAGTTTTTTGACGTTTCTTAATTTTCAAATATCAAAAATCAATCTTATTATTTTTATCATTGTAGAATTGCAATATTTTATTAGCTTTAGCTGTGATAATTTTATTTTTTTCCATTTTGAAGAAATACAACTTGCTGGTGGAGCTAACATAGCATGTGTACAAAATTTCACAATAATTTCTTCTCATTGTTTAAATAGAGATGACAATTTTACACAATCGCGTTCTCTTTTCGGATATCTGATTTGTCATGTTTCCCATTGCTGTAAACTTCCGCTGAATTCAAATTAGGAAAAACCTTATTAGCAAGGTTCTTCCTTCTTCAAACCCAGGCGGAAAAATTATATATAGTTTATACATAGTGTGAAGTATTATATATAATATCCATTTGTTTTATACATTTATTATATAAAAGAAATGAATATTATATATAATACTTCACACTATATATAAACTATATATAAATTTTCCGCCTGGGAACATTTCCTATATGGTTTCCAGACTTAAAAAGTTAAGATAATAATCTTTTTCAATTATTACATATATGGTTAGTTGCCAAATAGTTGTGAAATTTCAGAATTCGCATTTTAAATAAAAAATTCATTTGAAATTTGTACATGATTCAAAATTTCAAAATGCCTTAAAATCTGCTTTTTTTGAAGTCCTAAAAAATTTACATTGTTTAAAACATTCTTCAAAATTTGTTCCCAATTTTAAATTATGTTTGGATCTTTAATAACTTCAGAACCATTCAAATATCTTTTAATAATAATTTTAAAATTTTATTTCAAATAACGCTCTCGGTCATTGTACATTAGGGTGGTCCAAAAATGTTTTTTTTTTTCGAATTTTTACAGGGACACCCCAGAAATTTGTTCGAATCCACACAAAAATAAATCCATTTTTTTTGTTTTGAAAAAAAGAATTATATTTTGGGGGTGCCGCAAGCCCCATGAAGTTTAACATGTATTTCCCATAAGAAAAAAAGACGTTTTTGTAAATCTTATTCAGAATCCTCAATATTATCTCAATCGAGTTGAAACTCAACATTTCTCTTCACAATTAGCCATAGAATACGAATAAAATATCACTTTTCAAATATCAACACCATACGTCTGTTTTATAGGTTCCCAAAAAAACCCCATAAGCGAAAAAATGGGTTTCGCGAGTTTTTCGCGGTAATTATGACTTTTTTTCAGTATTTTCAGTGAAAATTATTTCTGGCACATAAAAGACCACTTCATACTGATAATTAGATATTGACATAAATTGTTTAAACAATTTATTATTGCTTTTAGAAATTTTCTCATAGAATGGAGTTAGAAAGACGCGGTTTTTTCAAAAATTTCCCACTTGTTGTCCAATTTTCAATTAGAGAAAAGTGATAGTTCATCAATGCTAACAGGAGTGATTGCTTAAACAATTTATCCTTAATGTTAATAATATTCTGTTAGAAAAATGCTACAAAATTGCAGCTTAAAAAAAAAATTCACTTCTAGTCAAATTTTCAATTAAGATGAGTTAAATAATTAACTAGAGTCAAGAAAATTAATGGTATAAACAATTTGTTATTACTATTATTAATATTATATTTGAACAATGCTAGAAAGATGTGGTTTTTTCTGAAATTTCTGGCTTTTTGTCCAATTTTCAATTGGAGTGAAGTAATAATGAATTCAGGTTGAAAAAATAATTGTTTAAACAATTTATTATCATTGTTAATAATATTCTCTTTGCTTAATTGGTAGAATGTTGCGGCTTTTTTCGGAAATTTTCAACTGTTTGTCTATTTTTCATTGTGCGTGACAAATAATTAATTAGAGTTAGCAAAAATAATTGTTTAAACAAATTATTATTGTTTATGACGATCTTCGTCTGTATGAATGCCTGATAGTTGCGGTTTTTCGGCAATTTTTACCTTTCTGTCCTTTTTTCACTTAGTGAGGTAATAATTAATTAAAGTTAACAAAAAACTTGTTTAAACAATTTAATATTGATTTCTGCCTCTTGTGTAGAATAGATTTTTTTCTTTAAATTTATTTTTTTCAAGCATTGGGAAAAGAGCAAAAATAATGCACTTAAAACAACAATACCATTCGAAAAATCATTTTTGGTATGGTTGACTTATTCTTTGTTCAGAAATAAAAAGGCGATGCAAAGTTAAAGATTTTGGAAAAAACCGCGACTTTCTAGCACTTATCTGAGAAAAGATAGTTATAAACAATATTAAATTGTTTAAACAACTTTTTTGTTAACTTTAATGAACTTAACTTAACTTAACCTCACTAAGCGAAAAAAAGGGCAGAAAGGTAAACATTGCCGAAAAACGGCAACTATCAGGCACTGATATTGATGAGGATAGTCATAAACAATAATAATTTTTTTGAACAATCATTTTTGCTAAATCCAATTAATTATTAAGTCACGCCCAATGAAAAATAAACAAACAGTTGAACATTTCAGAAAAAACCGCAACATTCTACCAATTAAGCAAATAGAATATTATTAACAATGATAATAAATTGTTTAAACAATTATTTTGTCAACTTGAATTCATTATTACTTCACTCCAATTGAAAATTGGAAAAAAAGCCAGAAATTTCAGGAAAAACCGCATTTTTGTAGCATTGTTAAAATATAATATTAATAATAGTAATAACACATTGTTTACTCCATTAATTTTCTTGACTCAAGTTAATTATTTAACTCATCTTAATTGAAAATTTGACTAGAAGTGAATTTTTGTTTTAACTGCAATTTTGTAGCATTTTTCTAAGAGAATATTATTAACATTAATGATACATTGTTTAAACAATCACTCTTGTTAGCATTGATGAACTATCACTTTCCTTTAATTGAAAATTGGACAACAAGTGGGAAAGTTTTGAAAAAACCGCGTCTTTCTAACTTCATTCTATGAGAAAATTTCTAAAAACAATAATAAATTGTTTAAACACTTTATGTCAACATCTAGTTATCATTATGAAGTGCTCTTTTATGTGCCAAAAACAATGTTCATTGAAAAAACCACAGAAAAAGTCAAAATTAGCGCAAAAAACTCGCAAAATCCATTTTTTCACTTATGGGGTTTCTTTGGGACCCTATAAAACAGACTTATGGTGTTGATATTTAAAAAGTGATATTTTATTCGTATTCTACGGCTAAGTGTGAAGAGAAATGTTAAGTTTCAACTCGATTGAGATAATATTGAGGATTCTGAATAAGATTTACAAAAACGTCATTTTTTTCAAAAAAAAAAAAAAAAAAAATGATTTCTGTTTGTGCAGATTCGAACAGATTTAAAAAAGGTTAAGGACTTAAAAAAAGTTTGAAAGAAAATTGCCAATATATAATTTAAAAACAATTTTTTTATTAAACATTCCATTGTACCTTGTGCCTTTTTGTCCATAAATTCAGATTGTTTATTTGTAATGTAATTTTTTACGAATAAAATAAAAACTGCGCGCTTCATCAAAAAATGATTAATAACAAATTTGAAGCTCTTCTCCCGGTGAACAGCGTTTGTCTACTTATATTTTCCGTAGCTTGTGTCGTTTGTCCAAAAAAATTTTTTTTTCATTTTGAATGTTGTTTTTTACGATCAAAAGGAAGACTACGTGTGCTATAACAAATAATTAACACAAATTTGTAGATTATTCTTCGATTGATAATTGTTGTCGAATCATCTTTTATTGTATCTTGCATTGTTTGATCGCAAAATGGAATTTTTTATTTTTCATTATTTTTTGTGCGATCAAAATTTGAATTTTCGATTTTCGCAAAAAAAATTTAAAAAGTTGTTATGATAATTTGGTAGAGCTTTTGAAAAGCAACGCTTTTCATCTTGATTTTTCTCACATCCTGCGTTGTTTGGCTTAAAATTATCATTTTCATTTATTTTTCAATTTTGAAAATGCTATAACTCTGGTTTTTCTCTTTTACCAAAAAAGGTTGTACGGATAAATTGTTCGAATTTCTTAGCACTACGAATAGCCGTGCATAGATTTTTTAATTCTTGAAAAATATTGGTCTCAATAATTTTCAAAATGCTCTTTTTGAATTTTTATCCAAAATAGCTGACTAACGAACTCCTACCGAACGTCCTTACATTTCAGGGCTTTAAACAATGTGCGAAAGAAGAATTATATTCGAGTAGTTTTTCAAAAATCAACCGGTATACAAACCACAACGACGACGGCAACAGACAGACAGACACCGACGTAAAAACGATATTTTCTGGCTCAGAGAGCCTCAAAACGTCGACATTTGATGGAATCAGCGAAAGTCATTTTTCACATGAAACCAATTCCTTCCAATTGAGATGAGAATGTCAAAAACATTATCAATTTTTTCCGAAATCTTAAGAAATGTTCTTTTTCTTGGAAGCTCTTCCAAATTTTTTTTTTTAATTTTAAAAATGTTTGGAAGATTAATTTTCTTGTTTGAATCTGTTTGGGCTTCAAAATCTTTTGCATTCTTTTTCGAAACTTCAGGAAACCATTCATAATGTTTTGAAATCTTTTCGCATATCCTCTGAAAATTAATCATTTTTTAATTTTAAAAAATCGTTTTGAATTTACGTAGAAATTTTAAGAACTTTTGTTCATCCTCTTGAAACGTTTCAAAAGCACGACAAAAAAGTTCGAAAATTGCTGAGTAATAAAGTATCCGAACTAGGAAAATCCCGATGTATAAAATTCCTGGATTTCAACAACTAACAAAATTTGTTTTTCATAAATATGATTTATTTACTAAAAATACAATAAACAATTATTTTTATCAAAAATTATTTTTCTTCAATTTTAAAAGTTTTCATTTCAATTATTGCTTGAATTAAAAATATCAATAATTCAAAAAATATATATTTCTAGATTAAACATTTTGTTTTGAAAATGTGCATAGTATGTTTGAAGAGTTACAAGAAACTTTCTCGAAAATCAATTTTCGAATTAAAAAAAAATTCAAAGAAATGTTGAGATGAATTAGCAGTGAAAAAATTTCCTTTGATAAAAATATTACATTCTTAATAAATTAATAATATAGATTATAAAAGACAATCTTTTTAATTGTTTAAATTCGAAAATTTTATAGTTTGGATATTTCGTACTTCGGTAATTTTCTATCAGAAATTTTATTATTCCTGATTTTACAAATTCAGTAATATTATAAACTGTCGGCAATTTTTTTATTTGGGAATTTCCCAATTCAGGAAATTCGAACTGACATGAATTTCATTTTCTGGGATTTGTAATGAACCGTTTTGAAATATTTTCCCATTTTCTCTCAAAATTTACATTTCAAGATAAAAAATTATTTGAAAATTTCCCATGAATCTTGAAAAAATGTTTTTCTCCTCCTGCAACCTTTCGAAATTCTTAAAACGATTTCAAATTTTGTTTCGAAATCTTCAAAGATCCACAATTTGTTTACAATTTTTTTGAATCTTGACAAACTCCAAATTATTTTTCTGAGCTTTCAAAACTTCTAATCTCACGAAATATCTTTTGAAATGATTCGAATTTTTCCAAAATTTTGAAAAAAGTCGGCTTAATTTTCTAAATAATTATTTCTGAAGCTCACTCGAATTTTTTCTGAAATTTTGTAATCTTGCAACACTGCAAACTTTTGCTCTCCTAAAATATTGTATCAAAATAATAAAGCAATAAACTTGTTATTTGTGAATGTGACATTTAAATGTATAAACACGAGGCAGACAACCTCGAAATAAAAGGTCAGATCGTACAATCTTCCGTTTGGAAACCAAAAAAGGCTCTTCCTTATCGCCTAAATTCAGTGCAATATTTACTTCACGCATTCTTGAAAAATGTTTTGAAATAATTTGAAACTTTCCCAAGAACCTGAAAACAGTTTTTTATCCTCTCGCAACCTTTTCAAATTTTTGAAACGCTTCTAAATTTTGTTTTGAAATCTTCAAAGATTCACATTTGATTACAAAATTTGTTAAATCTTGAAAAATTTAAATTATTAGAACATCGTTGTAATGACTTTTTCTTTAGAAAAAAAGCGGTTTATTTTCTCACATTAGGTTATAGATTTTACAGAAAATCTGATATGATTTGAGAACGTTGCGTATGATTTACAGAAGATTCCTTATTTGAAGGAGCACATTCCAGTAATTCAATGTGAATGACACCATTTCTTACACTTACTTAAAATTCTTTGAAATTGGCAAATTTTAATTTTTTTTAGTGACAAAATATGACTTTCCGCGCGTGTGATAATCTGACACTGTATACATTCACTATTCATCCAACATTCCAAGAACATACAAAAATACATTTTTAAAGTATTCCCAAGGTAGAATTAAATTTTCCATTTGATTAAAAAATATTTGATGAAATTTTCCAAATTTTTGCTGATCGTTAATAGCGACTGAAAAACTTTTTTTGATTCAAAATTCAATTACTTAGTTAAAAGTGGAACTAATATGATGAAAATTTTTTTTTTTTTGCTGATAATTCATTAATTTGTGGTAGAATATTTACCTTCTTGGTGACGAATTTATCTTTTTGGTCAGAAATTAATGTATTTTGTTGAAAATTAATCATTTTAGTAGAAAAGTAATCTTTCTAACTCAGAATTCATTTCTTTGGCTTCAAAGTAAGCCTTTTTTGAAAATTGATTTTTTTAACTGTGAATTTGACTAAATTTATGTCAGATTGTTTTGTACACTCACTTGCTTGGTTTAAAATGTGACTATTAAGTAGAAAATTTATTTCATTCACTTAAAAACTTATTTCTTTAAATCTTTAACTCTTGAATTGTTAATTTATTACTGTATTCTTGGTTGAAAAATAAGCTTCTTCAGTTGAAAATTCACCTATTTTGTTGAAAATTTGTCTTTTTTTGGTAGAAAATTAATCTTTTCGGTTGAAATTTTATTTCTTTGGTTGAATTTCTTTTATTCCTTTATTTTTTTTTGGAAATTGAACTTTTTTATTAAAAACTAAATTTATTTTCTTCAAAACTCACTTCTCTAACTAAAAATCAATCTATTTTATTTTTTCTTCAAATTTATTCTTATTAGCTGAGAATTTATCTATTTTGTTGACAATTTGTCTTTTTTTTGGTACAAAATTCATCTTGTGAGTTGAAGATTCAATTATTCGGTTACAAAATTTTTGTATTGAAGATGTATAACTTTAGTTCGAAGTTTATTTCTGTGGTTAAAAATTTAACAAATTCTATTGAAAATTCGTTTTGTTTTCTTGAAAATTAATATTTTTATTATGGATGTAGCTATTCCATTTTTGCTATAAAATTAATATTTTCAGTTGAAAATTCATTTATTAAATTATTATTTTATTAAATTCATTTATTAAGTTCAATAACTCATCGTCAAACATACTGCGACTTCCTCCCTTACACGTCAAACTATTTTTCTTGCCTATTTTTCATTCAAAAAAATCACGTCGTTTGAAAAAAAAATAATTTTTCTTCAAAATTTGAAAATCTTGAGGTTATGCGAAAACTAAGGACAACATGATAAAACGGCCTTCAGATTCGCAATCAGCGGGTCAAAATTTATAGCAAATAATGGATCTCGTTTCAAGACCAAGACACTTTTTTTGTGGGGCTGTGTTATGCCCAGGCACACACATGTGACATTATTCGTCACTGCCCTTCAACTGAAACTCATTTGTCAATTTTATGTGTGAATTTGGAAATGTCGGGGCATTTTTTTAATAGTCAGGGAACTTTTTGGACAGTCTGCTTAATTTATTTCTGAATTGCAATGTTAAATTGAATAACAATGATTCTTCACTTGTGAAATTAGCATTGTATTTAATCATTTTTTTGTAAATTCGTTCTTTTTTTTTGGCCTGAAATTATTGCTTTTGACTGAAAATTAATCTTCTTGCTTATAAAATCAATAGTTTGTTTATTATTTTTACCCTCTCTTGATTCAAAAATCTTTCTTGGTAAAAAATTCAACTTTTGTTAACAATTCTTATTTTTTGGTTGAATTCAACTGTTTTTCATTTAAAAGCTTAATCTTTTCTGGTTAAAATACCAATGACATTTTTCATTGAGAATTCATATTTTCTGGAAAAAATATTTTTTGTCGTTAAAGATTCTTCATTTTAATTAATAATTCATTTCTTTGGTTGAAGAATGAGCTACTTTGTTGAAAATTAGAATTTTCTTTGGCTGAAGATTACTTTTTTTAAACTGAAATGTATGTTAGCTATTCCAGTTGAATATTCCATCAATTTAGTTAAAAATTTATCTCTTTCATTAAACATTAATTTTTCAAACTAAAAACTAAACTATTTAATTTTTGGTAGAGGAATTGCCTTTTTTAATTGAAAATTCGACTTTTTGGTAGCAGCTAATCTTCTTGGTTGAAAAATAATAATCTTTTTCGTTGAAAAGTCATCATTTTAGTGGAAAAGAATTATTTTTGGATTAAAATGTAACTATTCCAGTTCAAGATTCATCACTTCAGTATAAAATTCACCACTTTCTCTACGTTGAAAGTTAATTTTTTAACTGAAAATCCAATTATTATATTTTTTGTAGAAAATGTATCTTATTGAATTGAAAATTCAACCATTTCTTCAGAAATTCAAGCTTTTGGCTGGAAATTATTTTTGTTTAGTTGAAAATTGTTTTAAAACTGAAAATTTAATTTATTCCAGTTGAATATTCCATCATTTTAGTTGAAAATTGAACTATTTCAATTAAATGTTTCATCGCTTAAGGTGAAAATTCATCTCTTTCTTGAAGATTAATTTTTTCAACTGAAAACTACTCATTTTTTGGTTAATAATTTATCTTTTTTTAGTTGAAAATTTATGTATGTTGTTGAAAATTCGTATTTTTTTGTAGGAATTAATCTTCTTGATTGAAAATAAGATTTTTTGTTGAAAACTCAATTATTCTAGTTAAAGATTCATTATTTTAGTTAAAGGTGTTTGAGAAATAATTTTCAGTGAAGGACAGAGACAAAAAATTTCATATTCGTTTGCATGATGGAAATTGAAAAAATTTAACATTCATAAATATAAAATCACATGGTCAGATTTTCAGTTAATATAATTAATTTTCAACAAAGAAAAAAGTAATTTTCAACAAAAAAGTTGAATTTTTAACAAAAAAAGATTGTTTAATCAATAAAGTAAAAAAATCTCATCCAAAATGTTGAGTTTTCAAGCCATAAAGACGAGCTTATGAACAAAATTTCATTTTTCAACACAAAAATATGCATTTTCTGCCTGAAGAATAGAATTTTTGACTAAAAAAGAGGATTTTGTAACAAATTAAGTGCATTTTCAACTGAAAAAAAAACATTTAATGACAAAAAAGGACTAGCTGTATTTTTAGTGAAAAAATTAATATTCAACAAAAGATAAAGAAGTTCTTATAAAATATGATACATTTTTACCCTAAGAAATCAACTTTTTACTAAAAGGGGCACCTGTAATAAAAAAAAAATTTTTAATCAAATATATAGTTGAATTTTCAACCCAGTAAATGAATTTTCTACAAACAAGAAAGACAATTAATCTACAGAAAATATGAATTTCAGCTAAAAAAGATAAATTTTCAATCAATTAGTTAAATTTTAAGTCAAGAGAAGAACTTTTAACCAAAAGGAAATTAGTCACCAAGAAGATAAATATTTTACCATAAGATACAAAGTTTCAACAAAATACACAATTTTTCAAATAATTGAATTTTCAACGAAAGAAGATTGATGTTCAACCAAACAAGAAATAGTTCAATTTTCAGTCAAAAAAATTAATTTTTAATTCAAAAAAAAACTAATTTTAAGCCGAAGAAGTTACTTTTGAACTTAAAAGATTTAATTTTTTACCAAAAAAGGGTTAATTTAAAAAAAAACAGAATTATTCGAAAAGTTGAATTTTTAACTGAAGAAGGTAAATGTTGAACCGAACATGGAATAGTTAAATTTTCAGGTAACATTTTTCGTAATCTTAAGAGAATATTAGAATTTTGAACTAAAATGACGAATAGTCAATGAAAAGAATTGATTTTTAACAAAATAGTTCCACTTCCAACTAAGTTGAATTTTGAACCAAAAAATGTTTTTCATAAGATTTTCTGTAAAATTCATAACAAAATGTTAGAAAATAAACCGCATTTTTTCTATAGAAATGATAATATGGTTCCAGTATAATAAATAATCAAATGTATTGAAATATTTCCTCAATTTGTAATGCTTGGTATACTCTAGAGAAAAGATTTTTATTTTCTCGAAATGTGTCGCAATGACAAAGTTTAAAGACAGGTAAATACAGTTTTGTTCTTGTCAATGAGACCAGTTCCGGGACCACTTATCTTATCAAGTGTCATGTCAAACGGCGTGCACTAATCACATTCTTGTGAAAGAAAAAACTCGATTTATTTTCCAACATTTTCTTAAGAATTCTACAGAAAATCTTATAGGATCTCCGAACTATTTGACAAAATTTTCAAGATTTTCGCTAATCTTGAATAGCGATTGGGAAATATTTTTGGTTGAAAATGCAACTGCTTAGTTGGAAGTGGAACTACTTTGTTAAAAACTCATTTTTATTCTTGATGATTCATCATTTTAGTTGAAAAATCTGATTTTTTTTTGCTAAAAATTTAAATTTTTTCCTTGTTAGTAATTTTTTGGTTAAAGGTTCATCTCTGGATTCAAAATTTAACTATTTCGTTGGAAATTTATATCTTTTAGTTGAAATTCATCTATTCGTTCGAAAATTTGTTTTTTTTGTAGAAAATTCATCATCTGGGTTGAAAATTCAACTATATATTTCATTAAAAATTTATTTTTTTGATGGCAAGTGCCACAAACATGAAATTGTTTGTCACTGCCCATTAACTGAAACTAATTTCTTAATTATTTTTAACCAAAATGATGAATTTTTAACTAGAATAATTGAGTTTTCAAAAAAAAAATCATCGGAAATAATCAGGTATTTGAAATATCTTAAAAATCATGGTAGTTATTTTCACATTTCTTCTAATTCAGGACAGGGTGTCTACCCTACCTGGAAAGCCTGGAATTGTCAGGGAATTTTTTCGCGAGCATGCTTAATGTTTCTTCTATTGCAATATAAAATTGAATAAAAATCATTCTTCATTTGTAAGAGTAGCTTTATGTTATTATGTTGAACTCTTTTGTTGAAAATTCGTTTTTTTTTCTGTTTGAAATTAATTTTTTCAACTTAAAATTTATCTATTCTATTTTTGGTTGAAGATACATGTATTTTGTCAAAAATTCGCTAGTTGGTAGGTAATATTTTCTGTTTCTTGACAAGAAAATCTTGTTTTGTTGAAAATTCATCACCTTGGTTGAAAATTTGTATTTTTCTTCTATGAAAAATTCAGCAATTCCATTTTTGGTTGAAAACTGATCTTTTTTAGTCGAAATTCAAGTATTCGGTACCCACATTGGTTTTACCTATAAATATGCACTGAATTTTAAATGGAAGAAGATGAAATAGAAATTTATTTGAATTATTATTGAAATTCATGGACTTGAAAGATATATTTAAGAAATGATTTATGTTTTTAGTATCATTTAATTATTTAATTAGTCGATGAAGCAAATATATTTAAGAATATCTTATAATACAATATCTTTAAAAGCTGTTCAAATCAAACATATTAATTTAACCCTTAGAAACTGAAAAAACTATATATATAATAAACTCGGGAAACTGTATAAATATTTCGCCTCACTTGTTTCAAAAAAAAGAGAAATATAAGAATAGCTTCGTACTATGAAAAATTATACCTCGAAAAAACTTGAGATAACTGTGGAAAAAAACCTGGAAGCGTCATGCAATTTATTCAGAATTTGAGTAGACACCCTGTATCATCATACAACATTTATCATTTTGAATTCTGTAATTCTCAGACTGAATTTGAAATAATCAGCAAGTGCCAATTTTTAAGAATATTGACAAAAGTTTTTGCATTTGCGTAAATTCGTTGGCAACGTGTCTCTTGTTTCCAATCGACGCGTGGATCGAGTCTACATCCCGAGTATCTGACATTTTCAAGGATAGCAAATAGATCTTTGATATAAGGAAGAAACGCTATTTCGATGCCTGAATGTAGTAATACGAGTAATATTTGTCAATATCACGTGAAGGCTGGTACCTATATAAGTACAACCAGCCGAAGATCTTTTCAGTTGAAGTTTAAGAAAGTTTCCGAAAATCAGTTCCTGCTTCCAGCAAGATGAGAACTGTTTCTTCTATCCCGTTCTTCTTCATAGTGATATTATTTGGAAATTCTGCAGAGTTGCCGAATAATTTCACCATGAAGATGAACAGGCTAAAAGTAACAGTTCTCATCTTTCTGGAAGCAGGAACTGGTTTCTCAAATATTTCTTGCTTCGTAACCCAGGTATCAATACACAACTGGCGCAGTACTGGCCGAGTACCGATTTCCGGATTCCCATTACTGGGCATCTGCACTGGACCAGTACTGGCCGGTAATGTTCCGCAGTACTGGCGTGCGGTACTAAACATGGAAATGAATTTCCAACAAAGTAGTTGCACTTCTAACTAAGTAGTTTAATTTTGATCAAAAAAATGTTTTTCACTCGGTATTCACGATGAGTGAAAATCTTAAAAATTGTATCAAATAGTTCTGAAATCATATAAGATTTTCTGTGAAATTCATAACAAAGTGTAAGAAAATAAACTGATTTTTTTTCTACAGAAATGATAATTAGGTTTCATTATAATAAATAATAAAATATATTGAAATTTGTCATAAAATGTAATGCGTAGTATACTTTAGAAGAAAGATTTTTATTTTCCTTCAAATGTGACTCAATGCCAAAGTTTGAAGGCAGGTAAATATTATTTGTTCTTGGCAGTGAGACCTAGCAGCGACACCACTTATCTCTCCAAGTATAATGTCAAATATCAAGTGTCTCGGCTCAGCAACATTTTTTGTTGAACTTTACAGAAAATCTCATATGATTTCAGAACTATTCGATAAAATTTGCAAGATTTTCGCTAATTGTGAACAGCGAAATATCTTCTTTCTTTTAGTGCCTACTAAATTTAAATATTTTTTCAGGATATAAAAACTTTTCAGCAAGGACGAAACTCACTGGATATCTCTCTCATATTTCAATAAATGTAAAAAAAATCACTTTTTTTTTATTTGACGCCAGTTTGGTAACTTTTAAACATTTTCCGGTTCCTTTAAGGAATTTGGAAGAGTGCTTTGTAAAGTTTAGAATAGATTTGGAATTTTGTAGTGTTCGTTGCTTTTGAAAAATAGTTTGGAATCTGGAATGCTTCGTAGTTTAGACTTTTTTCATTCATAGTCTGGGAGTTGAGTCTTCAAAGAGATCCTATTGCGTGCTTAATTTTTCTTTTAATTATAGTATGAAATTGAATAACAATGATTCTTCATATTTGTAAAAGTAGCTTCATATTATTCTATTGAATTATTCTGTTGAAAGTTGGGTTTTTTTGGTTTGAAATTAATTTTTTTAAATTGCAATTTAACTATTGTATTTTTGGTTGAAATTAATGTTCTTAGTTGAAAATACATATTTTTTCTTTACAATTCAACTATTCCAGTTGAAGATTTATCATATTAATTGGAAATTCATCAATTTCTTTGAAAATGTCACTATCTAAAAAGAAGTTTAAAAATCTTGTTGAGTTGAAAATTTATATATTAATTTGAAGTATCATCTCTTAATTGAAAATTCATCAGTTTGGTTGAAAATTGGTTTGTTTTAACTGAAAATGTAAGTAATCTATTTTTGCTTGATAACTGATCTTTGTCAATTCAAAATCCAACAATTTGGTTCAAAATTAGTTCTTTTTACTAGAAAATTCATCTTTTTGGTTGAGAGTTCAACTATCCCACATAAAGATTCATTATTTTAGTTGAAAATACATCAGTTTGGATTAAAACTAATTTATTCAACTATTCTATTTTTGGTTGGAAACTGATGTTTTTAATTTGAAAATCCAACTATTTGTTTGAAAATTTATATTTCTCGGTTGAAAATTCAACTATTCCGTGGAAAATTCATGCATTTTGTTGAAAAATCGTCTTTTAAGGTAGAAACTTAATCTTCTTGCTTGAAAAGTAATCTTTTTGCTTGGAAATTCATTTTGTTGGTTGAAAATTCAACTATTTCACTTATGTATTTATCATTTTATTTGGAAATTTAACATTCAGATTGAAAATTCCACTAATCCAGTTGAAAATTCATGGACTTGAGAGACATATGAAAGAAATTAATTTTTTTAGTATTATTTAATTAATCGATGGTGCAAGTATATTTAAGAATATTTTGTAATAAAATATCTCTAAAAGCAGTCTAAATTGAATTTATCAATTGAATTCTCAAAAACTCAAAAAAAAAATCATTTTAGATAATAAACTCGCGAAACTGTATACATATTCCGAGTCGATTGGTTTAAAAAACGCGAAATATCAGAACAGCTCCGTGCTTGTGAGGGAATTTTTTTTCTCCAGGATTTAAGCACATACCCTGTATCGCCATACAACATGTATCATTTTGAATTCTGTAATTTTCACACTGAATCAGAAATAATCAGCAAGTGCCAACAACAAACCCACTAGTACGAGGGTAACTCCGAAAGTTTTGCCAATATGAATATTTTAGGTATGCCAGGTGGATTACGCACATGTATTTCATGGATTTCATGTTTCTATAGACGACATTGAAAACTAGAACGGAAAATATTAATTTATTTGTTGCATGTATCATTTTGAATTAAGGAAGTGTGTTAAAAGACTTGGAATTAACAAGAGAACGTTTCCGGGCAAAGATTTTTTATGATTTCCGATAACAAAGAAATTAATATTTTCTCTTCTAGTTTTCGCTGTCGTCGATAGAAACATCAAATTTACGAAATACATATGCGTAATCGACCTGGCATTCCTAAAATATTCCTATTGACAAAAGATATTGCGTTTGTATGAATTTGTTGGCAACGTGTCGCTTGATTCCAGTTGACACGTGTAGATCGAGTGTAGATCCCGAGTATCTAACAGTCTCAAGCATAGTAAATAGATTTTTTGATACAGGAAAAAAACGCCACTTCACTGTCTAAACGCAGTGGATACGAGAAATATTTGTCAATATGACGTGGAGGCTCGTATCTATATAAGTACAGCTAGTTTAAGGTCTTTGCAGTTGAAGCTCAGGAAAGTCTCCAGAGATCAGTTTCTGTATTGAGAAATATGGAAACTGTTACGTGTATACTGTTCTTATACGTGCTAATATTTTTGCGCAATGCTGTTTGTAAGTACAATATAATATAATACTAAAGTAATCACACATAAAAATGTCTTACATCCAGATATCGACTATATTCAGAAATTCGCATTTCACTTCGAAACAATTGAAACGTATGCTTATCATCATTGTACGTATTTCACAAAACACTTTGTTCAGGGTGCGGCAAAAAATTCAATTCTACAGTTTTGAGACTTTCAGGGGCCACATTTTGAGATACGGAAATGGAAGGGAATAAATGTGCAGTAAAATGTTTCTAACATATGCTAGTAGGAAACTGAGTTGATGGGTACGCGTAAAGATGGAATATGAAATTGTTGAACCCAGTTTGGCAAAAATGTCATTTCATCTGTGATGAAGATTTTCTTTAAAATTGTTACAGCTTGAACTTACATTTTTTCCAACATATGTTACAAACTTTAATATTCACGTTCCAAGGTCCATCAAGCTAGCACTTCCACAATCGAAATTCCCAAATTCGTTTGTATCATAATTTTGGGCTTTTTTTGAGCTGTATTGCCGATTTTTCGGCTCCACTACTTTTTTTGAAAATTCAAATTTTGTGTGTAGGTTTTGGCTTGACTCAATCCAGCACATCCACTACATAAAAATTTGAAAAAATTAAAAATCAAAGACGACAGAATTTTTGGATTTTTTGGGCTCTTGAACGCGCCAACAACCAATTTTCAAAAACAACCCCTAGCTGAAAAAACTACCCCCTATATAAAAACATAAACTAGGAAGAAACAAAGTACACCACAATTTTGGGCTTATTTCGGGCTCTCGAAGGCACGGAGAAAAATTCAAAAAACCACCCCTATGTTCAAAAAACCACCCCCTTGTCAAAAATTAAATCTGGAAAAAATAAAGTGCGTCATGATTTTTGGCTTATATTAGGCTCTCGAATGCACCAAACAAAATTGTCAAGAACTACCCCCCTGTACAAAAAAACATCCCCTAAGTAAAAACTCAAACATGGAAAAAAACGAAAAAGAAAGTAGTGTTGGGTTTTTCTTGGGCTCACGAGAGAGACTGTCGCATTTTCAAACTGCCGCATTTTCCGAACCACAGTAGGTATTCAGGATTCACAAAATTCACATCCAAGTTTGTATATTTAGAAAAGTTCTACAAAAAAATCTTCTGCTCTTCTGTGATATTTTTGACCATTTACGAGCAAAAATCAAAAAACTGTATCCAAATATCAGTTCGTGAAGCGGGCAGCAAGCGACCGCACTGCATGGTTTCCTAGAAACGAGTACAGTGAAGATTTTTCTGCTTTTCGCAAAATGTACAATTCTGTAAACAGATTTTCATACATTGATTTAATTCTGAGCCTTTTTGTGTTTTTTGCGAACATTTACACGTGTTCCATTTGTCTCCAAATTTACATCTCTCTTGGAGAACTTGCTGTGTCAATAGAGTCTCTGATTTTTGGGCTTCTCAAAAATACCACCACCGATTTTTGGGCTCCAACCCTTCACGTTCAAAAGCAACCCCCTGACACCAGGCATATACGACTTTCTCAAAAAATGATTTTTTTTTAGAATTTCACAGTGTAAATGGAGTCTCTGATTTTTGGGCTACAAGCCTTAATGTCGAAATCAACCCCCTTGACAGGACGCAGATATAACTTTGTCAACAAAAAATCTTTTTTAGAATTTCACAGTGTGAATAGAGTCTATGATTTTTGGACTCCTCAAAAATACCAACTCCAAATTTTGGGCTCCTAAACTTAACGTTAAAAAGCAACGCCTTTGTACCGGGCAGATGTGACTTTGTCAAAGAATTACCTTTTTTTATAAATTTACTTTGTTAATGGAGTTTCCGATGTTTGAGACTCAGAATTTTATAGGGTGAATAAAGTCTGATTGTTGGGCTCTTTGAAAATTCAAATTCGAATCCATAGATGGGCGATTGATTTTTCAGATGTGGGGGTGGTTTTTGCAAACAAAAATTCAAGAATTTGTGAGCCCAAAAAAAGCCCAAAACTACTTTCTTTTTCGTTTTTTCCATGTTTGAGTTTTTACTTAGGGGATGTTTTTTTGTACATGGGGGTGGTTTTTGACAATTTTATTTGGTGCATTCGAGAGCCCAATATAAGCCAGAAATCATGACGCACTTTATTTCTTTCAGATTTAATTTTTGATGAGGGGGTGGTGTTTTGCACATAGGGGTGGTTTTTTGAATTTTGCTCCGTGCCTTCGGGAGCCCCAAAGAAGCCCAAAATTGTGGTGTACTTTGTTCCTTTCTTGTTTATGTTTCTATATAGGGGGTAGTTTAATTCGTTCATTGTGATGCAATATATGTATAACTTGTTGGTCGATCTAATGTATTATATGTACAAATTTCAGAATAATGTCTTCTCATTGTTTCGGTAGAGATGACAATTTTACACAATCGCGTTCTCTTTCCGAATATCTGATTTGTTATGTTTCCCATTGCTGTAACCTTTGGCTCAATTCAAATTAGGAAACACCTCATTAGCAAGGTTCTTCCTTCTTCAAATCTTACCTATATGACTTCCAAACGTGAAAAATAAAGATAATAATCCCCATCTCTTATCGCTTTATACTTCTTTTAATTAATATATGGGTAGTTGCCAAATTATTGTGAAATTTGGACTATGACTTTTTTGTAATGGAACTTTGAAAAGCCATCTGACGTATAATTTCTTATTATTTGGCATCCAAAGATGGGAGAAAACAAAATTTTGAGAACAAAAATCATATTCTCAGTGTATAGAAAAGTTTTAACATACGAAAATTACGTTTATCTGCATTTTGTGTTAATACAGACGGATTCGAGAGAGATATTTCTTTTGTGAAGAATTAACTAAACTATTCTTAAAAGAGCATTTTTCATTAATTTTAACACCCATTAGGAGACACGGATAGGGGCTGAAACCTAATATAATTGATATCAATTTTGATTTGATTTTTTACAAAACCAAACACATTTTCTTAGTGTTATTCCAGCCTAGGATAGGGGCCAAAACTTAAATTAAAAGATCAACAATGACCAAGTTGAAAGGAAATCATTATTATATTAGATAGGAGATGAGTGAACCAAAAAAGAAATTTCAAACTTATCCTCAGTAATTTTCTTCCTTCAACTCCTCTTCAGATATTTCTATCCTTGTATACTGTTCTCGATACAACTGCGCGAATTGATGATTGGTTTGGTCGTCGCTGAGTTATCACATTAATATACGAGTAACAACACTGATCCCAATTGAAAAACTTTTTTATCTTAATAATTTTCATAGAAACCAGATTTGAAATTTAAGAAGTAAAATAATTTTAACTACGTGATTAGGAAAGGACTATTCTGGTCTGAGGTCAAAAAAGGAAATAGCATATTTTACGAATTTCACAGTAACAGTAACCCGACACTGAGAATTTTAAAGAAAAGTCGATTGATAGATTCCAGAAAATAAATTTTTAAAAGGATATATTTGTCCTTGTTTTGTTATTCGATTAGACAAGATGCAAATTTCTGTAGTACAGTAAGGTTGAAATAATTAGTCTTATTTCTACTAGACCGGAGCTTATAAGCACTTTCAATGTAGAAGAAAGAAATGAAATTAATCTAGTTTTTTTGTAATTCAAACATATTTTGTGTGTTTATAAATTTAAACTAGTTATTGTTCAGAAAAACAATAATTTTAATTTGCATTTTTTATAAATTCCTCCCTTCTTTCATCTCAACAAAAAACTCTTTTTAAATTTCATTGATATGTGAAATAATCTTGAAATTATCGATTGAGGGGCGGTCACTTGAATTTAGGTAATTTCATTCAGCGTCAGTCCTAAAATTATCTTTTGACCAATTACTGTACTCATAAATAGAATTGAAAATCAAAATTGTTACTTTTAACGAACAGAACATTCCCCCCACGCAGTGTGCAAAGAATTAATTATTAATGAATTAAAATTAATAATCGATAAATTAATGAATAATTAATTAATTATTCTCCTCTCAACCTAATTTTTTGTTGTTGAAAATATACATTATAATGAATTTAGATCAATTAAAATATATAAGGTTGGACTGATTCACATAACCTTAGTGACGAGTCCAGTGCGTCAGCCCAGGGCGAAACATAAAAAATAGAATTTTTATTTTATTTGAAAATAGATACATTTTTTATATTAATTGCAGAACGCAAAACAAATAAATATTATCGAACCTAATGCGAATAAAAAATCTTCTTTAAAGTTTTTGTTTAAGGGGGGGGCGGGGGGCCGCTAGAGCCTAGAGGGTAAAAAAAAAGCCTTTTCTCAGCAATTTTTACTGAAGCAACGGTAAAAGTTATTCATTGAAAGACTTTTGTACATATTTAAGTTACATTTAAAGAATATTTCATGAAATTTTGGTGAAAAAATATAAAAAATTGAGCCCTCGCTAAGAGATTTTCCGTGACGCCTTTGGAAAAAGATGCTTTGCGGTGCACAGAATAACTCCTCAACGGGTCTTCGAAAAAAAAAAATATATTTCGATAAATCCAATGAATGCCTGTAACACAACGGTCTGTTTACTTTTTTTTTTTTTTGGTTTTGGCAGTCAAAAAACTGAAAAATTCGATTTTTTGCCTAAAAAATCCGCCATTTCGTTTCTGTAAAATCGCAAAAACAACAAAAAATCAATCAACAAGACCGTTGCGTTCTTGCGATATATCTGCGAGAAGTGCATACCAAATTTAGTGAAGATCGGTGCAATAGTTTTTAAGAGAGACTGTGCACCGACTTCAAAAATGTAGTTTTGAGAAAAACACGTTTGAAGTTTCGGGCACGGCAAATGTTCAGCAATTTTTTTTTTTACTTACACTGAATCATCGATTCCAGCTCCATAAAGTAGAGTACGAAAGGGACTAAAGGAAAACACGAAAGAAAAACAGAAAATAGCCTTTGACCCGAGCTTTGACCACCGTCTTTGACTTTGACCACTGTCTGCGTCTACTGTGCTCCGCTCGAGGGGCGGAGACTTACAGTTCTGTAACTTGGCAAGTTTAGCTCCGATCGACTTAAAATCTTGAGGGAATATTTTTGAAATGCTATACTACAAGAAAATTAAGAGAAAAAAAATTGATTTTTTTATCCCCCACATTTCCCCCCCCCCCCCCCTTAATGTTGTGAACTTTGCCTTTAAAAAAGGCAATTTTAGTAGCACCTTTAAGAAAGATGATTATTTTCGTGACGACTAAATGCAACCTTCAGATTACAGAGTAAATTATAAAAATAAATGAGATCAACGAAATCTGAAATTCTTTATGTAGATCGAGGAGTTAATTACTCCTGCAGTCTGGTGCACACTCTCTCTGCAATCCCATTACTCTTATTTAATTCCATGCCATTTTTACGATACCTTGTAATCATCCTTTACGACAAAATATTTTTAAAAATGTACTATATATCTATAATGATTGTCCTATAATGAATTCCCTATAATTTTTTGCAATTCAAGAAAAATCCTTAAAGAAAATCATTATTAGAAAAATAATATAAACATATTAAAATATAAAAATATAATATAATAATCAAGAAAATGTTAAAATATTGAAACAGTTGATGAAAGAAATAAAGAGATAGTAGAAACGAATGATTTATTTATTTACTTAACTTAAATTTCCAAACATATCCGCAGGTTTCAAGGAATTCCAAAGGATTTCAAAAAATTTCAAGGGGTCTCCTCGGATTTTAAGGTTTTTAAACGGATTTTAGGTTTTCCAAATATTTCGAATAATTTTGAAAGATCTCATTGGTTCTCAAGAGATTTAGAAATATTCGCATGGATTTCAAGAAATTTTGAAACATTTTGAGGGAGTTTAGAAGTTTTTGAATAATGCCAAGCTTTTCTGAGAATTTTAAGGAATTCCAAAGAATTTCAAGAGATTTAAAAAATATCAAGAAGTTTTTGAATAATGCCAAGCTTTTCTGAGAATTTTAAGGATTTCCAAAGATTTCAAGATATTTCTAGTGAACTTGGGAAAATAAATCAAATTAATTTGGAAGGGGTTTATACCGATTCCAAAGATTTTGAGGGATTTTAAGGTATTTCAAGAAATTTAACAAGATTGAAGGCTATTATTAAATATCCTGAAATTTTGTGAAAAGTTCTGCTGGATGCATGAGTTCTAGCAATAATTTCAAAAATGTAGAGAAATTCATGAAAATTTGTGAAATTTTGTGAAAATTCGTGACACTGGTTGAAATATGTGAAATTCATGGACATTTTCTCAATTCGAGAAATGTATGGGTAATTGCAGAGAACATTTGATAACTTTGATAACAGCTCTGCTGGGCCCATGCGTAATATCTTAGGTTGCTGAAACCAAAGCTCAGCAGAACTTTCATCAAAAGTTACCTGAAAATTACCATACATATTCATAAATGAGCTGTCGGATCGAATAAGGGCACATCAAATTATTTCGCCGAGAGTGGGAAGACCCCTGGAGGCTTTCTGAAACATTTATGAATGTTAATTTTGAAAGACTATATCTCGATGTAGAATTTCTTTGCGCATATTTTTTTTTCTCCAGGCAAAAAGTTGCAGTTTTCTTAGTTTTCTAATTAAAGCCAAAAAACTGCCTGTTTTGGAAAAATCGATTTTAATTCGTTTTCAGTCAGTTTGTGGAATTTTTTCAATAAAATGTTTAGGGAATGTAGTTTGAAATTGAAATGTTCTTTGACTGATGAAACAGAAGGAATTAAAAAATTTATTTAAAAAAATGGACTCTAATTTTTTTTAATCAATTTTTGAATTCCTTTTGTTGTATGAGTCAAAGGAGATTTCAAACTAAATTCCCTGAGAATTTTATTGAAAAATTCCACAGACTGACTGACTGAGCACGAGTCGAAGTGAAAAACGAATTAAAATAATTTTATGTGCCCTTATTCGATCCAGCAGCTCAAATTTCCGTGAAGTGTACAAAATTACTATTCCATAAATTTCCACAAATTTCGTAATTTTTCATGAATTTCTATAAATTTTAGAAATGTATGGTCATTCGTAGAAATTTATAGGGAAGAAAGTGACAGATCAATGCAAATGGCGCTGCCATTTGCATTTATCTGTCACTTTCTTCCCTAGGGTTGAAAATTCGATTTTCGACCCGCTCCACAGGCGTCGAAAGTCGAATTTTCCATTGAGGTTTGATGAAAAATTAATACAGATATCAATGTGAACTTGGCAACAGAATACAAGCTCACTTTAAAGATAGAGGCTTCATGTTACTGAAATATGTCAAATATATAGTTATAAATAAAATTTATTTTATTAAATTTTATTTATTTACCGGCCAACGGCGATACCACGCTGAAAACACCAGTTCTCGTAAGATCACTGAAGTTAAGCATTGTTGGGCGCGGTTAGTAATTGGATGGGTAACCGTTCAGGAATACCTGCGTGCTGTTGGCCCGTCGTGGGTGTGGTGGGCCCACATTGGTAGTAAATATCCACCTAGAAACACTACCCGAATCGGGTAGTGAGGCAATGAACTTTCGAGTTCGAACTGCTAATCTATGTATGTATGTATATAGTTATAAAATTCTCGGAAATGTGACATAATTCTTTAGAAACTACGCTTTGTTCATTTCGTCATTATATTAAGTATTCCATCGAGAGGTCAGTTACACCAGCCCCCCCCCCCCCCACACTCTTAATTTTCGTGTTTTCTATAGCCCACTGAATTGCGCCGCGAATGCGCTCATATGCGCCACAAAAATTTTTTGCAATCTTCAAAAACTTTTCACGATACGAACGATTTAACACTGTACAAAGTAATGACCAAGTGATGACCAACAAAATAAAAAGTTTTTAATTCGTAGTGATGAAGGGACTTTTGTGTGCGGTTTCAAATGCACTCATATGTGCCATAAAAATTATCTGCATATTTTGAAAATTGTCCAAGATATGGAGGTCATAACATTTTTCAAAGTGATGACCAACAAAATAAGAAGTTTTTAATCCGTAGTGATGAAGGGACTCCCATGTGGGGTTCCAAATGCGCTCATATGCGCCATAGGAATTTTCCTGATTTCCTGAAAATTACCCATGACCAACAAAATAAAAAGGTTTCAATCCACAGTAATGAAGGGAGTGTCGTGTGGAGTTTCAAATGAGGTGCGTTCCGCTAGCACCTCCACAACGGAATTTAAATATTTTCTTTATGCCATAACTTTGGGCATTTTTGGCCTTTTTTTGGGCACCTATGTTGATTTTTGGGCTCTTTTATTTTCCTCAAAAAAACGACTTTCAGGTTGAGCTGCTGGTAGCCAGCACCTTCACTACATAAACTTGAAAACAAATTTTAAATCAACAGCGCGAGACAACTTTCCAAGACTAGTTATATACCTATCTCCTCAGTAATGTAACATAACCCTTAGGAACTACCCCTATCACATTTAACGAACTGAGTCTCAGCTGCCTTTATCTGAAACAACCAAAAAGTTTTGAAACAAAAATAATCACCGCAGACAACTTTCTAAGACTCCAGTTAATATATCTATTCCCACAGTAATATTCCGCAACCTCTAGGAACTGCCCCTATTACATTTAACGAACCAAGTCTCAGCTGCCTTCAACTAAAACTGCCCAAAAACTTTCAATTTAAAAATAATCACCTCAGACGAATTTCCAAAAGTCTAGTTAATATATTTATTCACACACTAATAGTTCACGGCCCCTAGGAGCTACCCCTATTTCATTGAACGACCACCGTCTCAGCTGCCTTCAACTAAAACCGCTGAAAAAATTCCAAATATACCTATCTCCTCAGTAATATTACACAACCACAAGAATCTACCCCGATCACATTGAAAAAAACATGTCTCAGCTGCCTTTATCTAAAACCGCGAAAAAAATTCCTAATGAAAATAATCACCACAACTATTCAAGAAACCAGTTGATACAGCTATCTCCACAGTAATAGTGAACAACCCCTCGGTTGGCTGTATTAAGCAGAGTCTTGGAAAGTTGCCTGAGGTAATTATTTTTTATTTGAATTTTCTAAGGGATTTTCGTTAAAGGAAGCTGATGCCTGATTCATTATATCTGAAGGAGGTAGTTCCTGGCGGTTGTGTAATTTTGCTGTGGAGGCAGGTATATCAATTGGCGTTTCGAAAAGTTGTCTGTGATGAATATTTTATATTTGAAATATTTTTGGCGGCTTTAGCTGAAGACAGCTGAGTCTTGGCTCGTTAAATGTGATAGGGGTAGCTCCTAAGGGTTGTGGAATATTACTATGGAGAAAGGTATATTAACTTGAATTTTGGAAATTTTTGTGGACTGATTATTTTTTATTTGACATTTTTTGGCGGCTTTAGATGAAGGCAGACGAGACTTGGTACGTTCAATGTGATCGGGGTAGTCTCTGGTAGTTGTCTAATATTACTGAGGCGATAGATATATTAACTAGAGTCTTGAAAAGTTTCCTGAGGTAATTATTTTTTACTTAAAATTCTTTTGGCGGTTTTAGTTGAAGGCAGCTGAGACTTGGTTCATTACATGTTAAAGGGTTAGTTTCTAGTGGTCGTGGAATATTACTGTAAGAGTAAATATAATGACTATAGTTTTGCGAAGTTGTCCGTGATGACTATTTTTAATTTGAAATTTTTTAGCGGTTTCAGATAAAGGCAGCTGGGACTTTGTTCCTTAAATGTGATAACAGTATTTCATAGGGGATGTGGAATATTACTGTGGGGGTAGATATATTGACTAGAGTTTTGGAAAGTTGTCTGGGATGATTATTTTTAATTTGATCATTGACTTTTGATTTATATATTCTTTTATATTCCATATCTTTTCCTTTAAAGTTTTTTCTAATGGTCAGGGTTGATTTTCTATAATAATTTTTTAGTGTTTTGGGGAGCCCAAAAATAGCCCGAAATTCCGATATGCTCACATTTAGGCTGGTTGCGTAAGTTATTTTAAGGTTAATTTTTGAGAAACAGGGCAAGTTTTTCGAAAATTTATAAAAATAAATGAATAAATAGTAAAAGCTCACAATTCTGATATGTTTACATTTAGTTAGAGTGAATATTTTATATTGAGGGTAGTTTTTGGGAGATAGTGGTTGTTTTTTTTTTTAAATTAGTTTTTACCTTTTTGGTGAGTCCGAAAAAGTACCTAATTTGAAACTCCACACGACACTCCCTTCATCACTGTGGATTGAAAAGTTTTTATTCTGTTGGTCATCACTTTGCAAAATTTTATGACATTTTCAAGAAATTCAGAAAATTTTTATGGCGCATATGAGCGAATTTGAAACCCAATATGGAAGTCCCTTTATCACTGTCGATTAAAAACTTTTTATTTTGTTGTGCATCACTTTTCGAAATTTTATGACCTCCATATGTTGGACAAATTTCGAAAAATTCAGGAAATTTTTATGGCGCATACGAGCGCATTTGAAACCCTATACGAAAGTCCATTCATCACTGCCGATCAAAATTTTTTCATTTTGGTGATCATCACTTGGTCATCACTTTGTAAAGTGTTAAAACGTTCGTATCGTGGACAGTTTTTGAAGTTTGCGAAAAACTGTTGTGGCTCATATGAGCGCATTTGAACACGAATGACTTAATATCCGTAATTGCAAATTTCAGATCACTGTCGAAGATTTAACACCATCGTCACACTTCGCCCCCCCCCCCGCCCCAAATGGCTATCTTTGCTAATTAGCTAGCGCATAAGTGCTTAGTTGTGGCGCATTTGGGCGCATTTCAAATTATGACGGATAGCTATGATTAATTTGAAAAAATGTTATTATTTTGGAAAA
Source organism: Andricus curvator (assembly GCA_932195095.1). NCBI lineage: Eukaryota > Metazoa > Arthropoda > Insecta > Hymenoptera > Cynipidae > Andricus > Andricus curvator. Next base: position 5,356 of record CAKNYM010000128.1, on the reverse strand, counting down.
ATCGCGCCAGCCACCCAACCCCCCAATTTGATCGCTGATAATTCGGTTATCATTGTGGCACTCCAAACAAACGAGGATAGGCAGAGGTCAATTGAATAATTTGAAAAAGATACATAAATTCGAAGTGAGAGTATATTATAAAACGAATAAATATCTAAAATGTTGCTCGATAAAATTGTCAATAAACATAAATCATCACAAAAAAAGCAGTATCGCGTCAAAAGAGACGATCATAAATCTTAAGTCAACATTCACTCCCACATACACATTTACATGATCCCTATATCAAAAAATATATATACCCGACAGACTAAATACATCACTGATCAAAGACAAAATGGTATCGTTAACGAACAAATTAAAAGAAAAACCTGGTCAGAAGGTAGATTGGCAGCAGCGGTCAGTAGATAAAGACAGTACGGATGCGGCTTCCTGATGATAATTTTGAGTAATGGATCACTCATGTGGCTCGCATTTCAGCGCTCGATTTCAAAAAGGAAATTTTCTTCTAGAAAGATCGGCTTCTGCTTATAAAACTTGTACTCTCGAATTCGCTGCTTATAGTGGAAGAACAGGCTTTTCAATTAACGTGACAGACGACAGAAAATACGGTACAGATAAACGCCACGCTGAAAATATTATTTTAAATATAAAAAATGCGAACATTGTTCGAAATAAAAAAAAAACACACACAGACACAATTTCTCGAAGATTATTAAATTACCTTTTTGGTATCAACGAATGATCACCCGTCGACGCCGATTTCCCCAACTTTTCTTTAATTCCCGCGGAAAATAGAGCCACCAGTATTAACGCAATTATCATTGGCTCTACTTACTACCGGAACATCGAAATCGCTCTGCTTTGCGCGAAAAATTCGCGCGTACTTGCGCACGGAGACGTGAAGATTAAAATTTATTTTGGCGGATTACTTGAAACAGTGATTTTCCTCCAAAAGGAAGCTGTCTAGGGAGACAACAAAATTTAATGTCAAGACAACAAAAAGTAGCTAGCCGACAAGCAGAAGTACATAAAGGATCAGGGAGAAACAGAAGCGGATATAGCAAATCAAGTTTCTAATCTTTTAAAAATACTAGTGTGACAAAATGGCTAGAGAACGCAGAAAACCATAAAAGACACGAGAAAATACAATTGCACGTCACTCAATGGGAAATGATCTTGTAAATTTTGACGGTTCTTTAATTCTGCAATGGCCAGCTTCTTTGTCACAATATAGAATGTCTACACAAATGTGTGGATTCTCTTCAACTGAAAATATTCTGCTACTCAATAGAAGCTTTTCTGGAGAAGCGAAACAAAAAATTGAAATGATATTCGTAACAGCAAAAGATTCATAGGTAATTTTGTATATTTTCGACAAATTTTATAGAAAAGCAGATGCTGTTGTTCACGAAATAATAGAAACAGCTCAGAAATATCCAAAAGTCGAGGATTGGAAAACTTCGAAGAATACAATTGGCCTGTGAGAAATATTTCCTTGGCAGTAGAAAATATTGATAGTGATTTTATAAGCAAAAAAAATTATTCTCAATTCTCTTGAATAAATTACGACTACATGTCGTAAACCCAATGGGGAAGTTACCTTACAGATGAAAATATAAATGCTCTTTGCGCTTCATTAAATAATTTTGCGAATTAGACCGACAAAATTGCAGATATTTTCTTAAAAGTTACTTCACGTACTCTGGAATCATGTTCAGCATTAAAAATAGCGACAATAAACAACGCTGGAAAATGACAGAAAAAGATAAAGTTTGTTCTTGTTGTCTACTGAAACATCAAGACAAATGGATTCGGCGATCCTCAAGATGACTTCTGTTGAACTGCGTGGTCCATTAGGAATTGCATCCACTATTGCTTTAGCAGATGATGGAAGTACAACTACTCTCATAGATGACAGTCTTGCAAAACGTATCGGATTACAAGGCCCAAATTCTCCGGTATATTGTGAATGGAACGGAGGAATGTATCGTTTTGAAAAAGATTCTGAAATTGTGACTCGAGCAATACATGTAGAAATTGCTGACTCGTTAAATGCAGATTCTTGTATTATAGCTATACGTCGAATCTTGGCTCGTCGAGGAATAATGAAAACGTTGTGGTCTGATAATGGAACTAATTTGAAAGCAGCAAACCGAGAATTAATTAAAGTGTTAGATGAGCTGGATCAAGTTTACATGAAGAACGAACTGTCAAGAATTGGAATTGACTGTAGATTACATTGTCAGCAGTCGTCCTTTGACTCATCCATCATCTCATAGCAGCGACTCAACAAGCATATTACCAAACGATATATTGATAGGCAAATCTGTTGAAATTGGAACTCGTGGCCTCTTCAAGGAAGATGACAAAATTCACTGTGAACGGTGGCGTATTTCGCGAAATTTGGCTGAGGGGTTTTGGAAAAGATGGCTGCAGGAATATGTACCGACACTATTGAACAGAAAGAAATGGGCAGAAGATCATCAAGATATAAAAGAAGGTGAAATTGTTCTGATTGGTGACAAGAATAAATCCCGAGCAACATGGCCACTAGAAAGAGTGGTGAAGATCAATTTGAATGTTTTTGAAATATGTCAAATAGATAGTTATGGGATTCTGCAAAATATAACGTAATTCTATATGAAATACGCTTTGTTGATTCTAGCATTACAGGCATTCATGGTAATTTACGGAAATGTGTAGAAAAGTATGATAATTTACAGCTAACTTTTAATAACAGTTCTGCTGGACGTATGCGCAAAAGCTCGGACTCTAATTTCTAAAGTTGATAGAGAATGAAAATGTATGAAATTTATGAACAATTTTTAAGTTGAGACATTTATGGTAATTCACCGTTAACTTGTGACGGCTAGATAATATTCTTCTATATATATATATATATATGAATTGTGCTTAAAATATTTGTGTTTCTATGGCTGCTTGAAGTTTTTTCGCCCTTCTACAATGCAACTTTCTGCAGGCTTGTTTTTCAAAATACAGTGCATGTCGTACATTTCTCGTAGGCGCTTATTCTGCCTAGATTTAAAGTAACTCCAAAAAAAACTTTGAAACAATATTGCATCCATCGAGACGTATCTTGATAAAGCCAGAAAACACAACTGGAGCACTGCCCTAGTGGCCGCAAAGTGGACCAAAACCTAATAAAAGTGGCAAAAAATCTATTTTTTATTATATCTATATAAACTCTGGTGAAAAGTGGTTCTTGGAGTCACTGACTTGGAATTTGATATCAAAAGTCACAAATTCAAATGGTGGATCTAATACATATAACGGCAAAAAGTTTTTAATTTGGACACGTGTGTCTCAATTTTGGTATGAGGGGGGTTTTGTCGTCACCGACTTCAAACTTAACAACAGCAGATACAAATTCAGAATGGTGGATCCAATATGGCGGTCAAAGTTGAGAAATTTTTACATCATTGCCTGAAACTGATCTAAAGGGGGTTTTTAGCCTCTCTGATTTCCAGTTTGACGTCTAAAATTGCAAAGTGATAAACGACAGATCGAATAGGATGGATATTTGATTTGTGAAATGCTAAAACTGAGTACAAAGATGGACTTTTCTGATTCTTTAAATATTTTCTCCACATTGATTTTAAAAAAAGTGGCTGAAATAATGTATTGAAAAAACAGTAAATAATGCATATAATTCTGAAAACAATACAGAAATTATAGATAAAGCTATACGTCAAGTCCTTTCTAACATTTTATTGTATGATCGAAGTATTATTGAAGAAATAATAAAATATGCGTCTGTCTTAAATTGGAAGTATCTTCGTTAGAAACTTTGACTGATGAATATTTAAAAAATAGAAAGTATTGTAGACAGTACAAAATAATTTTAATGAAAATGTGAAGACTAGAGGAATAGAGTTCTTGAAACACTGATACACTAATGCTTCGAAGCCAGTCAATGAAACTTTCGATGACTCATAACGAGTTTTTAGAAAACAGTGTAGCCAAATTAGGAGAAAAAAATTATTTTGCGGTTATATTTATTATATTGTTATTCACATAGACTTACGCTTAAGTTATATTTATTTTTATAGAGACACGCGAACCTATGAAAAATCGAAACAAATTTTGCGGTGGGATTCGAACTACCTAACACCTATGTTTATGACGCATCGATCGCAACCTATCACTGACAACTAGACCCCACGGCTAACTTAACTCATTGAATATCTTAGGGATCGTTCATATACTACGTTACATGTTTTTCTTATGTTTTATATCCTTGTATCCTTTTCAACTTCACGGAAATGATATTCTCATCTTTATTTAAACAAAAGAAAAATGCGTAACGTAGTTTATGAACGATCCCTTACACAAATCCCAGTAAAGAGCCAAATTTCATTGCACGCTCATTTGTTCATTGCCGGTGACTGCGACTCCATTCAGAGTTATACATACACCACTTCACCTGAGCGTCACTATACGTGTTAACACAAGCGTCCAAGGTGACTGAACATTGTGCGTATATAGATATGTAGAAGAGAGTCAAAGAATTCTTCAACAACTTATAAATCAGTTATTCCTGTCTTGCTAGAGTTATATTGTATTTGAAATATTCTGGAATTCGGAGGACTTTTTGTAAAAAATTGAATGAGATCCCAAAAAAACGTGGCCTATCCTAGAATGGTTGAATCGTCAAGTAAAGTTTCGACAACTTATTTTTTCCGTCTGAGTGTTTTAGTTTTAAATTACACATTTCGAAATGTTACCATTTCTTTCGGGAAAATAATTTTCTTTATTTTTCTTTGTTTCTGCATTAGTATACGAAAATCATCACATCCTAAGGGACAAAACTTTGCCTTGCTCTTTTCGACATCCAGGGTAATGCCGGGCAATGTACAACCGGCATTTTTTTAAAATGAATTATGCGTGAAAAAAATATAATTACAAATATAATTTTCAACACTTCTTCACCTTTGTTGTAAGTTTAGTCTCGACCTTTTATTTGTATTAAATCGTGAAGCAAGCCATGGAAATGAAGGTCAAAATAAAAGATTCGATAATTGTTTTTTAAAGGTTTCGGTCACTGTTTTGAACCCTCATCAGTCAGAAAAATATTTATTAAGCCTGTAAAAAACATACAATTAATGCAGAAAGTATAATTATGAAACAGAATAAAGAATGAAATTTCAAATTTTAAATAAAAGAAAGAGAAGGGTTGTCTCATAAAAGGAGGCCCTTAAGCTGTTATTAATATTTATTGCTTTATATAGATTTTAAACCCTTAGACAACCCTTCTCTTTCTTTTATTTAAAATTTGAAATTATACCCTTTATTCTATTTTATAATTATACTTTCTACATTATTTGTATGTTTT
>CAKNYM010000127.1:0-19341 GCA_932195095.1 Andricus curvator | reverse complement strand
CAAAATAATTTAATTATCATCTAAGCAGTTGCATTTGTAACCAAAAAAGAAAAAATTTCTAGCAAAAGACAAGATTTTTCAGTCAAGAAAGAAAAAAACTTGAACCAAATTGTTTGGATTTTAAACAAAATAAACGAATTTTCCACCAAAGAGTTTAATTTTCAACTGAAAGGATGAATATGTTGAAAAACTAAAGGATTAATAAGTGGAAAAACGACAAAAAAGGGAAAAGAGGGAACAGAGGAAAGATGAAAAAGATTCATTTTTTTATTGAAAATTCAACTACTTGGTTCAAAGTTGAACTAAATTGTTAAAAATTACCATTTTTTTAGATGATGGTCCATCATTTGAGATGAAAATTAATCTCTTTTGTTGTTAGTTTAATTGATTCCTTGAAAATTAATTTTTCATACTGAAAATCAAACTACGCATTGGGTTGAAAATTCGTCTTTTGAACTTTTTGTTCACTTTTCAATTAGAGTGAGGAACAACTAACAAGTATAAATATTAATTTTTGAACTGAATCGTCATCTCAAAATTCGGGACTAGTCGATCTTCTTATTCAACTCCACAAGTTTTTCGGGACGACTAGTCTAGTAACTACTTCAAGAAAAATTTAAATTTAGTATAATTTATATAGGAAATTTACAGTATTTTTTAAACATTTGTTTTATTACAGATAAATATATTTACAAAAAAGAAAATGATTGTTTGAAAATAATTCTCTCTATTGCTTATTTATTATTTGTTGATAACTAAAAAGCCAAAGCAAAGTTAAAAGTCACAAAAAAACCGCAACTTTCTAACATTATTCGAAAAGGCTATTCTGAAGAATAATAATGAATTGTTTAAACAATTAGGTTTGTCAACTTGAATAAATTATTACATCACTCTGAGTGAAAAGTTGACAAAAAGCGTAGAATTTCAGAAAAGCCGTTATAATCTAGAATTAATATAGGATAAGAAATTTATTAACAATAATAATTTGCTTAAACAATTATGTCTTGTCTCTAAGTTGTAGTATCTTTGAATTTATTTTGTTTAGGAAGAATAGTTAACAGGGAATTGAGCTATATCTTATTACACATTCCTAGAAAAAAATATTTCTTATCAATTATAGCACTTTTATACTTCTAAAGTCATGTAAAACTTGAAGCCTTGGCAGAGATAACGTTCGATCAACTAAAATAGATTTCAGCCCAAGGATTTTCTATTCTATGCGACAGTAGTATAGACCGGTGTTGTAAAACAAATTATTTTGAAATATGCTGACAGTTTGGAGAAACAAATTCTTGTGGATGTGAAATTATCTCTGGCAAGGCTTTAGTTATTGAAGCATAATCACAACCTCATATTCTAATTTAGAATTCAAACTAAAGTGGGAAATTAACTTTCAAGCAAAAAAAAAAAAGAATTTTCAACAAAATATATAAATTTTCAACCATGGGAATACATTTTTAACTTAAATGATGAATCATAACGAAAAAAATTCCATCAAAGTAGTTCAACTTTTAACCAAACAATTGAATTTTAAATCAAAAAAGATGAATTCAAAACAAAAAAAGAATTTTTGTGCGACCCTCCTTGAAAACGCGCCATTGTATGCACATGAGGCAGGCGTACTGTGGCCGCTTCCAGTGACGTTCGCACATGCGCACTCCTCCGCCGGGCAAACATGAAACTTTACGCCCGCTACATAAAACTTTACGCCCGCTATACATACACTGCACAATGCAAGTGAGAATATAAAGGAAATTATCTTTATCTTTGAAAAAATTCTATCGCTGCACCCCACAGTCTCCCTTCTGCAAAGTACGCTATTTATATACCATACTATTTCCACCGAATTCTAGGATTTCTATACATTTGAATCTCAGGTTTATTGGCTATAAAGGAGAAGCATATCTGCCTATGATCCGATAGGGACGCATCCGACGATACATGTCATCCCCTGAACACTTCGCTAATATTTATTGAACATAAGGTCAAATCAATTACAACGCAACTTCTAGAATTCAGGAACGTAGGTGTCCTTACTACCCCAAGTTGAATAATGTGCGTTAGCATCACATCCGATGAGTAATAGTTATCCTTTAACGCAGCAGTCGTCCACCAGATTTCTTAACTCCTCAGAAGGTGGTGGGTCCTGGGACCTAAATGAGTGCAGTTCCACCGACCGAGCTTAGGCGGCGTGGCGTCGCTTATACGTGAGTTGCGCGGCCTACCCAGTGGCTTAGAGGTGGAGGGGATACAGTGATTTGAAAAAAGACCGCCGATGCTACCTCGCTCACTCCTATGTATCCCCTACACCTCCAAGCCCCTGGATAGGCCGCGCAACTCACGTATAAGCGACGCCACGCCGCCTAAGCTCGGTCGGCGAAACTGCACTCAATAAGAGAAATAAGCTCAACAAATCATCATAGGTTAGCGCATGCCTCCTAAATGGTGATCAATCTTGATTGCCACCAATTCTCTGAAAGAAAAAATTATTAATCCAATAAATTTAATATCGCTCTGACATATGGTGCTACTGACACAAGTCTTTTGTTCAAATGTCAAACGTCTACTTGAGATAGCAGCGTGGACGGAGGCAGATGTAGTATCCATTTTATCATACAGTTTGCTCCTCCACCTCTTCCGTAAACAGATCCGGAGCTCTGTCTTCGGGTTAACCTTGGTTTTTGAGAGAATCTTCATATTGGTCCTCTTAAACTCATAGTGAGGCATGCAGTCGATCTTGAGTACTACTGTTGATTCCACGGATATGCCAGGAAACTATCCCAGCAACTTTACTGGCTCTGGGAGGTCTTCCCTGTCGATCGCTTCAATCTGAGATCCCGTCCAAGGTTGTAATCCGCCAAAAGCTTGAATGAGCCAAGTTCGAGAGACTTCGTCCAAACAGATGATGATAAAAGTATCATCATTATAGCGACAATTTTCGAATCTTGGGATGAATTCTCCAGGGTACACCCCATCTATTTTCTTCGCTAATGCCGCTTCAATAGCCTTCACCTGATCGTCATCGAGTTTAGTTATTGAGTGCAGTTCCACCGAATGAGCTTAGGCGGCGTGGCGTCGCTTATACGCGAGTGGCGCGGCCTATCTAGCGGCTTGGGGGTGGAGGGGATACATAGGAGTGAGCGAGGTAGCATCGGCGGTCTTTTTTCAATCTCTGTATCCCCTCCACCTGTAAGCCACTGGATAGGCCGCGCTACTCACGTATAAGCGACGCCACGCCACCTAAGCTCGGTCGGTGGAACTGCACTCATTGGGAACCCTTCAACGACTATGGCCACTTTTAGGTGACTTTGAAAGGCCTGGCTATAAGAGACTCTTGGACCTCCTAGTCGCATCTTCTTCTGTGCTCTCATTTTATTCTGTTTGTTGCTATCAGAATCTATCTCGGCATTTATTTTCCGTTCAGTTTGTCCTGTATATTGAATGGTTTGAAATCTGTTCACGTTTTAAATTATTTGGAATCTTTTCAATAGTTGTAAATATATTTCGAACTTTCTTGATTATTTTCCAGATTAATAATTTTTCAATTCTTATTTATCTATCAAAAAATTTTGTTTTAAATCTTTTTGAATATTCTCTTTAAAATAATTTTTTTTTATAAAAAATCATTTTCAGTTTTTCCATCAAACTTAAGAATTTTATATTTATATATTCTTGAAAAGCTCCGAAATTTTATTTCGAAACCTTCAGAAATCTAAATTTAGTTTTTGATTTTTCAAAATATTTTCCAGTTTTAAAATAAGTTTTGATTTTCTCAGAACTTGTAAAAATCTCTTGAATTAACTCAAATTTTCTCCAAATTGATAATTGTTCAATTTTCATTCGTGCATGAAAATTCAATAATTTCACTTACATGTATTAAAAATTGATTAAATAGAACAATTAAAATTTTAACGTTCAAAGTTTAAATTTAACACTGAAATATTAACGATTCAAGGGTTTCTATTTCAAGTAGTTCAGTTTAAAATTGTTTAGTTTTTAATATTTGATTTATAATTGCTCTTTTTTTAAATTCAGTTTAAAAGAATATTTAATAATATTTAAAAAATTGTCACAAAAGAATCATCGTAGTTTTTTTTTACTTTTGCACGATTTTTAAAAAATTGTAGGAAAAATTCGAGTTCTAAGATAATAATATTATTATTCGATTTCTGGAGATTTTTTTAATAATTTTTTTTTAAACAAATTTTCAAAATAATATTTAAAAGGTTTTCAAAACAAATGTTGATGTATAACTTAATGTTTCTAGCTTAAAATTGCTTCAAATGATATAATCTTGAAAATGTATAATTTGAAAGTATGAAAGTTAAAATTTTGCAGTTAAATGACTTTCAATTAAAACTTTTTTAAGTTGGTAAACAATTAATCTTTTTTGTTCAAAATTGATTCATTTAGCTTTGAAATTAGTTTTTTTTTCATTGAAAATTAATTTTTTCAACTGAAAATTCCACAATTTCATGTTTGAACATTGATCTTCTTCAGTTGAAAATACATCTGTTTGTTTGAAAATTTCCATATTTTGTTGAAAATTATCCTTTTTTGGTAGAAAATTAATCTTTCTTGTTGAAATTTCATTTCTTTGGTTGAAAATTAGTTGTTTTTTTTATCGAAAATTAATTTTTTCAACTAAATATTTGAGTGTTCCATTTTGGGTCCATTTTTGTATACACACTTAGTGTTTTTAGTTAAAAATTTGAATATTTTGTTAAAAAATTATTTTATTTGGTTAAGAACTTATTTCACTAACTTGAAATTATACTATTCTATTTTTTGTCGAGCATTTATCTTTTTTAGTTGAAAATGCATCGATTTTGATGAAAATTTGTTCGTTTTCTGTAGAAAATTCATCTGTATGGTTAATTTCTTTCCATTTATCGCAGATGGTTTATTTTAGTTATGAGTTCATTTATTTTGTTGAAAATTTAAAAAAGTATGTTGAAAATTCGTTTTTTATTCATTGAAAATGACTTTTTTTCACGAAAAATGAAGCTATGTTGTTTTTTCTAGAAAATTTATCTTTTTTAGTTGACAATTCACTGATTTTGGTGAAAACTCATCTTTCTTAGACAAAAATTCAATTATTTTCGCAGAAAATTCATAATTTTGTGTTGTAAATTGAACTTTGTTTCAAAAATTCGTCTTGATGACTTCAAACCTCAACATTTTGGATATTTTTTCTTCATTGATTAAAAAATCTTTCTTGGTTGACAATTCAAACTCTTTTGTTGAAAATTCGTATTTTTTGGCTTCATGTAACATTTTGTTATTGAAAATTAAAATCTTACTTGGCGGAAATATCAACTACTACATTTTTTGTTGTGTTCGGAATTGACTGATATATTTTATCAAGAACATTGTTTAATTTCAATTGCACTTATTAAACACCCACTCTTCATTCAGACTTTCATTTCATATGTTTACATTTCACTGGAATTCTAATTTCAAAGTGTCAGCAAATTTAGTCGTGTTCCGAACGTTAAATTGAGAACTTGTCTCGTCGTTTCGGTAGACAAGTTCAAATTAATTGTATATAAATTTTAGAAATGATTTGAATATAGACAAGTTCGATCTTTTTCAGCAACTTTGTTAACATTAAAATAATTCAGTTGTATTATTTATTCTCAGTGACCTGTCCTTTAATGTATTTTTCGTCAAGAAGGTTTTTAAACATTGCATCTTTTTTTCTCTCATAAACTTCTCTCGCTCGCGAACATTTTTGGTCCTTCGAGCCGGATAAAGTGAATCGTACTTTCTGGGTAGTTCGCGAGTGCTACCAACATTTGTGCATCGTGATACAATGATATCAAGACTTTTTTTTACTCAGTGAAACATCCCGGGATTTTCTGGAGTGACCAAAGAGAATTGTTGTGAATTTCCTAGTGAAGTTCAAGGTACACAGGAATAACAAGCTTCATCCAAATCGTGCAGGCAGAGAGGAAACCTAAAGGGAGTAATGTATATCAAATTCTAATCCTTTTTTTGGTTTGGGCAGTTTGTTCTCAACAATTTTGTAACGCTTCGAGTCAGTGTACGTGAATTCTCGGCACGCGTATACCCTTGGCAGCCGACTACTGCTTACATCTGCCAATCAACCGGGACGATTCGTGTTTTGAGTGAAATTTACGCAATGACTCTCGATAATTAACTTTACGTATATTTCGCAACGATTTTGGTGATTCATAAAATTTATTAATTCAGTTTTTGAATATTATTAAACATTTTCGAGCTGGACATTTCGATCACGTCAGCCATCTCTTTTATCTTTTAACTATGATTAGCATCAATTCGTCTTAGTGTATTAGTCTCGAGTCAACAAATACACTTCGTAAGCTTGCATTAATCAACTTTCAGGACGATTCAAACATTTCATTACCAGTGAAAAGATTGACACATTTCGTTTAAACAGGTTATCTAATTTAATTACTTGTCTTGTCAGTAAAAAGTTCGGTCATTCAAAATGACTAAAACACAGGCTGTGCTATGCCTTGTCGAGCAAGTGAAACTTGCTAGCCGAATAAAAAATTCGTTCCAATCGGTTCCTACGGTACACACGCGCGGTATGCTCCGGGCACGATTAGAGACGCTCGAAGCAAATTACTTGAAGTTCCAGCAACAGCATGTTGTGTTGTTGAAAGCGCCTTTGGAAGGAGAAATCATATATTTTAAGGATGTCATCTTCACCCAAACAGAAGAATGGTATCAAATTGCTAAGGGCAAATTCTTTGATGCAAGCGACGCTCTTGCCTCCGTGCAGGCATCTAACTCTTCAACAAGCGTTAATCAGCATGTCCTATCATCTTCTACAAGTTCGTTTCCGAAAAATACCTTGCCAACATTCTCTGGCAATTATACCGAATGGTCGAATTTTGCGGACTTATTTAAATCACTAATAGAATGTTACACATAAAACACATTAAAACACATAGAATGTTGTTAAATTACATCATTTGAAACCAAATTTAACGGAAGAGCCGGCTCAGCTTTTTGAAGACATTTCGGTTACAAACGAAAATTATAAGCGTGCTTGGGATTTGTTAGTAAAACGTTATGAAAATAAGGGAAGATTGATAAATTCTCACTTGTCTATTCTCTTTTCGTTAAAGCCTCTAAAGTCGGAATCAGCTTCGAATCTGAAGGAACTAGTCAATACTGCGGAATAAAATTTAGAGGCTCTCAACGCGCTTAAATGTCCAGTCAAACATTGGTCACAATTCTTAGTCTTTCATCTGACCAACTTACTGGACTCACAAACTAGACGTGACTGGCAGACATCACTAGGCCATACGACAGAGTCTCCTTCTTATGATTCCTTGCAAACATTTCTTGAGGGCAAGGTTCGCACATTGGAGATTCTTGAAGAGAATTCATCTAACTTAGACATCGTCCAGCGTTCATCATCTCAGCATGCATCATGTGACTCGACCTAGAGCAAAAAGTCTATTACCTACAGCTTTCATCAAGGTCAAGTCAATTAGTGGTGCTTCAGTGTTTGTACGTGCACTCCTTGACCAGGGTTCTGGAGTGTCTCTCGTATCTGAGTCTCTCTCACAACGACTTAAAATCGCGCGTTCAAGTTGTGAATTAGCTTTGCTAACTATTAGTGCAGGACGAGCCACACCAACTCACGGTGCAGTGTCGTGTATTCTTGAGCCACGTTTCGAATCCGACTTCAAGTATAAATTAGACGCGCTCGTGCTTCCGCGTCTTACTTCATACCGCCCACGTTTCGGAAGAGGCAATGGAAGTTGGTCTCATCTTTTAGGTTGAAATCTAGCAGACCCAGATTTCGGAAACTCAAAAGTGATCGACGTGATCATTGGAGCAAACGTTTTTCCTTTTCTGCTTCTCCCAAACATACAGAAAGGTCCCTTTAACGCTCCTGTTGCTCAGGAAACATGCTTCGGCTGCACCTTATCTGGGAAAACTACAGGAGATTCGTTACCTAAATCAACTGAAGAGCCTTCTACAGTACTAGGAACGCATATTTTTGTGCAAAACACCGTAGCCTCTGACCTTCAAAGGTTTTTGGGAGGAACAAGAGGTTTCGTCAAAGTCCATACTGACGTCTGAAGAACAGGAATGTGAGGATTTCTTCGTATCAACTCATTCACGCACTCCTAAAGGACGCTATGTTGTTCGTCTTACGATGAAAAAAGATATTTCATCATTTCGCAATTCTTTTCGGCCAGCCTTCCGGATGGTTCAGCATATGGAACTTAGCCTCGCGAGCGACGCTTCCTTCTTCAGGTCCTATGAGGAATTTCTTAAGGAATACGAAAGTCTTGGACACACGGTGCCTGACACTGAGTCTTCTATTCGTCGTGACTCTTTTTGCTCCTTCCACCTTCCACATCACGGGGTATTGCGCGAATCAAGCGCTACTACTAAGTTGAGAGTCGTCTTGAATGGATTTCAGAAGACTGAAGCTAAAATTTCGCTCAATGAATGCTTGCACACTGGAGCCACAATTATCCCAAATCTACTCGACATTTTGTTTCGTCGGAGGTGTTTTCTTATAGCTCTCTGTGCTGACGTAGAGAAAATGTACCGAAATATCCAGGTACACGGAGACGATCAGGATCTTTAACTTATCCTGTGGAGAAAATCGCCAAATGATTTAGTTCAAACGTTTCGTCTTACCACAGTTACTTACGGTTAGTCTTGTGCTCCTTTTCTTGCACTCTATTGCATTTAACAAATCGCCCTTGACGAGTGTGAAAATTATCCAAAAGTAGCTGAAGTTGTACGTCGAGGGACATACGTGGACGACGTAATCACAGGTGAAGATAACTTCGAGGAGGTAATTTCTTTACAGAATCAATTACATCGACTTTTCACAGCGGGCGGCTTTTCACTTCGCAAGTGGATGTCAAGTGATTCTGAACCTTTGTCCTTGAAATTCCAGCAATCGTTTCATATGCTGGGCCTTTCTTGGAATCCTCAACAAAATGCGATAACTTTCCACGTCCAATTACCAGCCTGTTCAGATGTCATTAGTTCATCTTCTGGTTCCTGTGAACTGCATGGATTCTCCGATGCTTCGGAGAGAGCCTTCGCCGCAGCAGTTTATCTTCTTGTGACCTCTGATTCTGATACGAAGTCAGTTCCACTATTGATTTCGAAAACTAAGGTCGCTCCCTTAAAACAGGTATCGCTACCACGCTTAGAACTGTGTGGAGCAGTTCTTCTCGTTCGAATTGTGCATCACGTTCAGCAAACACTTTTGTTAGATTTTCCCATTTATCTATGGTGTGATTCAACAGTCACGCTGGCCTGGATTCACGGGCATCCCACAAAATGGAAGACCTTCATAGCCAATAGAGTTTTCAAAATCCAAACCACACTACCACCAGCAACTTGGCATCACGGTTCTTCATCAAGTAACCCTGCTGATTGTGCTTCAAGAGGTCTCTCTGCCAAGGAGCTATCATCATTTTCTCTTTGGTGGCGAGGCCCAAATTGGTTGCTGTTTCCAGATCTTTGGCCAAGAATTCCGTTATCAGTTAATTCTGAAGTGAATTTAGAAGAGCGAACATTAAAAGTTCATACTTCTAGTTGTGTTCCAGATATGTGGGTGCTTCTCCATCGCTACTCTTCTTTGGACAAACTTCTACGAGCGACTGCCTGGTTACAAAGATTTATCCGACATTATTTTCAGCAATCCTGTTCAAAGTCATCATTCCTTCCACCTTCAGAACTTAAGAAAGCTCGCCTAGATTGGATTCGACACGAACAGCTATTCTATTTTGAAACAGACATCAAGGCTCTATCATTAGGAAGTCTCTTCCTTCCAAGAGCAAGTTAGGTCGTTTAACACCATATTTAGATTCTCAACAACTGCTTCGTATAGGAGGTAGGTTGAAGAACTCAGCCTTGGATCCTGATGAGAAACATCCTCTTGTTGTCTTCATGGTGGTGTCCAGCTCACTCTCGGAACCTTGAGGCAAACCCACTGGATTCTCCGTGGTCAATCGGTCGTGAGGGTCTTTATTCATCGATGTTTACAATGCCTTCGACATCTAGCTGTAACGCCTCAACAATTGATGGCAGACCTTCCAGCAATTCGCTGTATTCTGAGGCGACCGTTTCTACATACTGGCGTCGATTATGCTGGACCCGGGTATTTGCGAACAACTAAGAATCGTGGTTATCGATCATATAAGCGCTACATCCTAGTCTTCGTTTGCTGTTCTACTCGAGCTGTCCATTTGGCAGCTGTCTCGGACTATACGACTGATGCCTCTCTAGCTGCCTACTACAGATTCATTTCTCGACGTGGAATTTGTGCTACCTTGAACAGCGATCAAGGTACAAACTTCGTTGGAGCAGACGTCAAATTTAGAGCAATGTTTTCAGCAGCTTCAAAGGAGTCAACCCTTTTAGGTCCGTGTCTCGCTTCGTATGGCACAGAGTGGCGATTCAATCCACCAGGTGCGCCGCATTTCGGGAGAATTTGGGAAGCGGCAGTGAAGTCAGCGAAACACCACCTTAGGCGAGTCATCGGAGATACTACCCTTACATACGAAGAAATGAGCACATTTCTGGTTCAAGTAGAGACCTGTTTAAATTCAAGACCTCTTCAATCCATGTGCGATGATCCTGATGATTTTACGTCTCTTACTCCAGGTCATTTTTTTATTAAATTGCCTTAAAGTGCACTTAAAGTGCCGTGTACTTTCTTTTCGGTTGTGCTAGTTGAATATTTCAATTTATTTATTTCTGTCTTGTTCTGTTAATGACAGTTGTAACCACTTATTTATCAGATCGTCGTTAGAAATTTGTAATCAGTTTTCTTCTTGAAAATTTTAATTTTTCATTGTCATTATGAATTTATTATTATTTTTGGAATGAACTATGTGAATCTTTTAATTTTTTCCCGTGAAAGCGGGCGGAATGTTCGGAATTGACTGATATATTTTATTAAGTACATTGCTTTATTTTAATTGCTCTTATTTAACATCGACTTTTCATTTCATATGTTTACATTTTAATGGAATTATAATTTCAAAGTGTTAACGATTTCTTCTTTTATCCTTATTCTGCTATCGTGAGTCATATTCCTTCAATGAGTGAGAGCCTTTCGTACCTTTTGTAAGCAAATTTAGTCGTCGTCCGAACGTTAAATTGAGAACTTGTCTCGTTGTTTCGGTAGACAATTTCAATTAATTGTATATAAATTTTAAAAATTATTTGAATATAGACAAGTTCGATCTTTTTGAGCAATTTTGTTAACATTAAAATAATTCAGTTGTATTATTTATTCTCAGTGACCTGTCCTTTAATGTACTTTTCGTCAAGAATAATTTAAACATTGCATCTTTTTTTCTCTCATAAACTACTCTCGCTCGCGAGCATGTTGAGAATTCATTTTTTTTTCATTAAAGATGCATCAGTTTGGTTTGGTTCATTAAACAGCCATTTTGGATGGAAATTGAAAAATTTAGAGCATTTTAAAAATTTGTAAGACCATTTTTCTTTTATAAAAATTTCATTTACAGCATTTTTTAGCACTCACAAAGCCGAACAATTTATCCTCGTGACTTTTTTCAATAAAAAGAAAATTATCAGAGTTATAGCATTTACAAAATTCAATACATCAATAAAAAATGAAAGCATTAGGTCAAACAACGCACGACATGAAAGAAGTCAAGAGAAGAAAAACGTTGCTTCTTGAAAGCCCTACAAAATTATTATATCTTTTTGAATTTCTTTGAAAAATCGAAAATTCAAATTTTGATCACACACGAAATAAAGAAATATGAAAAATTTTATTTTGTGGTCATACGATGCAAGATACGGAAAAAAGGGAACAGACAAAAAATGTGCTCCCAACTGAAACTCAATTCTTAGTTTTTAGAGAAAGATTCGATTCACGAAAAGTGAGCCACCAAAGATTAGTATAAAATTACTAATTCAATTAGTCGACATTTTTTTCTAATTCAGTAGTGAAAGACAACAAGTTGATTTATAAAAATAAGTAAATTTATTTAGGTCTGTATATAATAATTAAAGAGAGGTTTTAAGAGTGGAAAACGTGAAAAATAGGAAAGTTCAATAAAATAAAGCGATGTTGTATCATTCTTAACTCTAGTATTGCAAAAAGGTCATATTGTGAAATTGTAAACGTGAAGCAAGCCCGTCTCCAATTTAAAAATGTTGGCTCTTGACTGTTTGAACAAAATTATAAAAAATTTTATTTTTTTACAATCTTAGAATGAAAAGGGATCGATGGCCTCCACATCATTTATACAGATTCAGGGTCTTCATGTGCTGCTTTTCGACAAAGTTCCGTTCCCAGTTTTCCAAATTTTGTTTGGTTGCACAATTTTCTCACTATTCATTGAAAATTGTAGTTATTGAACAAACTTTGTGAAAATTATTTGACCTAAATACTAATGAACTTGAGTGTCTACGGAAGTTTATTTTTTTATAGCTTTTCTCTTGCAGAAAAGATACTTTATTTTCTATCTGAATAAAAGTTGTTAAAATTTAATTATAAACTTATTTAGGACTGCATATTACGGTGATTCAAAATTATTTTTTTTCAAATTTTTATGCATATTGCCCGGAAGCTTGTTCGAATCCACGCAAAAATAAATCAATTTTTTTTTCTTTTTTTTTTTTTTTTTTTGTGAAAAAAATGATTAATAGAGGTGGCGCAAGCCTCATAAAATTTAACACATATTTCCCATAAAAAAGGCGTTTTTCTACATTTTACCCAGAATCGTCAATATTAGGTGAATCGAGTTCGAACTCAACATTTCTTCTCACAATTAGCCATAGAATTCGAAAAAAATGTTGATAATGTCCCAAAAACACCATAAATGAAAAAATTGGTTTTGCGAGTTGTTGGCGCTAATTATATTTTTTTTGTGTTTTTTTTAAAGCAAATTGTTTCTAATACATAAAATACTACCTCATACTGATAATTAGAGGTTTACATACATTTTTCGAACAATTTATTATTGTTTTCACCAATTTTCTCTTAGAATAGAGCGAGAAGGTCTTGGTTTGTTTTTATTATTATTTATTTAATTAAATAACATTTTTATTTTTATTGAAAAACACTTGAATTGAACCAAAAAATAAGAATTTTTTCTAAATGGATGAATCCTCAACCTAGACAGATTTTTCAGTCAATAAAGAAAAAAGAATTTTTCTAAAAAGTTTTATGTTAAACCCGCAAAGAAAAATATTCAACAAAACTGTCAAATTTTCCAACAAAAAGGATTATTTTTCAACAAAATTAATTTAAATTAGAATTTAAATTTAGCTAAAAATTTTTCGATTTTTTCATCAGATTCTATTAACTCAGTTTGCAGTTGAGTGCACAAACTGGAAAAAAGGTAAGAGAGGTTCCGAAATGATTTTCTTCTTCCCCAGATATTGACCTGCTACTCCACTGTTTTAGTGAATTCTATTGCTACGATATTTTTCAATCGCACCGTAATATTTGGGCAATAATGGTATAATAGTGCAACTATTTTGTTGAAAATTCAGATTCTTTCATTGAATTCTACTGTTTTTCATTTCAAATAAAAATATTTTTTGGTTTACATATCAACTATTACATGTTTCGTTACGAATTCGTCTTCTTTGGTCGAAAAATCAGCAACTTGGTTTAAAATTGAGCTACATTGTAAAGAAGTTAATTTTTTTTGAAGATTCATGATCTCAGTTTAAAATCCATCTATTTAGTTGTGAATTAACTTTTTTGTTGAAGGTTAACATTTTCAGGTAGAAAACTTTTTTTTTTGTAGAGAATTCCTCATGGTTAGAAATTTATCTATCTACATTAGAAAATTAGATGTTTGGTTAAGAATTGAACTATTTCGTTGCAAATGTAATTATTTTGTTGAAAATTTGTCCTTTTAGATCCATAAATTTTATTCCATAACCCATTCAGCAGTTCAGCGCCATCAGCGAGAATAAACATTGCTAAAGTAAAACTAACATTGATTTTTTTGTCTCTAACTGACTGACTATAATTTCGATGTGGCTCACATATCGTACAGATTAGGAGATAAGGTATTTTGAAACCAATAATTGCGTGGAAAGCATTTGAAAAAATAAAAGAATATTTAAATACAATATCTGGAAAATGTTTAATATACATTTTCCACATATTTTCAATAAATATAGATAAAACGATGAAATTTATTATATTTGTTGTGAAATAAAACATTTTAAATGGCGCCACACATAAAACCAATTAATAAGTGAACCAGCGATATTTATCCTTGATCTGCTCACAAATACGGTTGCGGAAATAAAACAATGATATTGAACAAATCTTTCAAACAGAGATTTGTAAGATAATTTGTTTTTAACAATTATAATTATGTTATAATTTTTAAGATCATAAGCACCTATCGAAATAAAAGTGTACAATTACTAACAGTACATGTTTTAAACTCTTATATTTTTTTAAAAGTTGGATTCAAACTTATTATTAATGATTTTTATGTATAAATTTTACTCCTCATCTATTTACAAACCAAGAATTCCAAAAGACAGCCAAATAGTACATTTTTCAATAACATATATATATATATATATCAAATAATTAGGATAGAAATCTTTTTAGGCGAAAAATATGTAAATCGAGATCCAAGTGTGCTATCATAGTTTAAATATTGCTCCTTTACAGTTTATTCTGACGAATTGCGCCATAGAAGGAAACTGTCAATGACAATTATTCTGTATGCTTTAAAAATGGTAATTAGAGATTTTAGAAGTAAAACTTCTAAACACAAACTCCGCACTCTTTCCCCTATTTCCCTCCTTTCCTCTATTTTAAAGAATCCCGCTATTTTCTCTGTTATCAAGAAACTTTCCCCTTTTTCCAGGATTTCTAGCATTCTGAAAATCCTTGAAAACCTGAAAAAGTATTTGAGTTTTGCTTAGAGTTGAAGAGTCAACTATTCCATGTTTGGAAAACTAATCGCCTCCGTTAAAAAATCATCTTTTGGGTTGGATGTTATTTTTTGATTGAATTCGACTTTTTCATTTCAAATTCAAATCTTTTATGGTAGAAGTAATAACTATTACATTTTTTGATGAAAAATTCAACTGCACGGTTAAAATTTGAACTAATTTTTTTAAAATTCGTTTTGTTTTGGTTGAAAATTCATCATTTATGTTGAAAATTCATATTCTCAAGTTGACAGTTGAACTGTTTTGTAGAAAATTTCATCTTTTGTCTTGAAAATGTAACAGCTTAGTTAAAAGTTATCTTTTTTGTTAAAAATGAACTTATTTGTTGAAAAATGTATTTTCGGGTTGAAAATTTAACAATTATATCGATTTTTTGAAAATTGATGTATTTTGTTGAAAATTCATTTTTTTCGTTAAAAATCATTTTTGTTATTCTGAAAATTAAGCTATTCCATTTTTGTTCGAAAACTTATACTCTATAAAATGAAAATTCACACATTTGATAGAAAATTCATGTATTATGATGAAAATTCGTCTTTTGGTAGAAAATGTATCGTTTATGGTGAAGATGTTTTTCTCTGATGGAAATAAACTTTTTCGGTCGAAGATTTAACTGCTTTGTTCAAAATTACTTCTTTGTTGTTGAAAATTCGTCTTCTTGGGTTGAAAATTCAGCTATTGTATGAAAAATTTAATATATGTTTCGACTTGAAACCTTAGGAATTTAAAGTGCTTTATAAGTAGTTCAATATGGTATTTACATTAATTATTATTTGTGAAAGAATTGATGTCCGTATGATTCCTCTTGATTCTTGGAAAATCACCCTGTTTCCTCGGTTGAAAGAGAATTTTGGTCAAGATTACTATATAATTCGCAATTTTGCTTCAAAGTTCAACTATTTGGTTGTGAATGCAATTTTTTTCTGATGTTTTTCAAAGAATTAAACTATTCTTTTGCAAAAACGTCTTTCTATGGACGTCTTTAGTATAAAGATTCTTTTGTGTGGGTATAGAAATGTTATCTTTTTTAGTTAAAAATTGTATTACTTAGTCTTTTCGGGTGTGAAGGTCAACATTTTTCTGAAAAATTTGATTTCATATCTTGAAGGTTCAGCTCTCAATTATTTTTTATTGAATTGAATACAATTGAAGTAATTCTGAACGGTATATAAATTGTACAATGTATAAAATTGATAAAGTAACAGAATTTTTAACACTGCAGTGAAAGGTGCCAATCCTAAATCTTAGCGGGATTAATAGATTTTTAAAACTTCTGTTATTTTATCAATTTAATACATTTTAGACTTTAGATATCTTTCAGAAGTACCAGGAAAACATTGATTGACAAATGTTTTCCGGGTGTTAGTAGAGGAAAAGAGACCAAGGTCTATTAAGCGCTGTTTTCGATTTCGACAGTTTGCTCGGGCTGATAAGATTTTCTATTGATTTTACGACGTGGAATCATCCAGATTGATCAGTTGCGTTTCACAAAATCAGACAAGAAGAATGAAGATCCATCTTGGAACTTTGCTTCTGGCCTTCGTGCTGCTCATCCATTTTTGTGGTAAGTTTGACCACTATAATACAAATCCTGGAAGGGGTCGGAGAGAGTGGTGTGGAGGGAGGGAAATAATAGTGAATGAGGGGAGTGGTGGATAAGAATCGTGGTGAAGGAAGGGACTGGATGCGATGATGGGATAGTTGGAGAGGGGATGTTAGATAGGGGAATAAAGGGGTTGAAAGGTTATGATAAGAAATAAGGTGGATAACAGAAAATGCGAGGAGAGGCGGAGAAGGATAGTGGGGAAGGAGGACACTGGAGGTTGAAGGGTTATGATAGGAAATAAAGGAAGGTGTGGAGAATGATGGTGGGAAGGTATGGAAAAGCAGGGGATGGTTGCAAAGTTGTGACGTTCTATACTTTGAAAAAAATGTTAGAGGAAAAAATGTTTTGTATGATTTTGAGAATTGAAATTATATTATCAGTTTATTTTTTCCATTGTTTTTGTTGATGAATTTTTTTCTTAGTGTCGCCTTTTCCAATTTTTAAAAATAAATAGTTGAATTTTAATAAATCAAGGCTTAGCTTTTCCAGGAACACATTTTCTGAAACCCTCCTCTTTTGTTTTAGAAATAAGTGAAAAATCTACGAAAGAATGATCAAACATTTATTAAACTATAAACATTTTTCAAAAATTGGTAAAAAGGGATAGGAAGAAAAAATTGAATTGCAAAAGGCATTGATGAAATAAATGTGTTTCGCAAGTTTTGAAAGTCTTTCATTGAACATAATGTATCTTGTTCGAAATTACATCATCAGTATTATTATCTCAGTTCTTAATATTATAGGAAAACTATTTATTAACATTCTATTGAAGAACGTAACTACTTCTTATATGCTGTTAAATTTTTTCTGCATCTTTTTATTTTTTAAAGAGAACCAAGAGAGAAGCACAAATGTGTCAATAAGAATGTGATTGTTAGAGCTGCAGGTACTTTGAGAACCTTATTCAAAAACAAATGGAAAAACAATTACAGTTCCAATTTATGACTGCAGTTCCTCAGGGGTTTAAATCACAGTTTCAACTTAAGTAAAATGAGGTTATTCCCGCCGGGAAGCATATACCCCCCCCCCCCCCCTCCAATTATAGGCCGCGTAAGACAGTTCGGGTTTAATGCTCAAATATAGAAAATCAAACTTGTCATTTTCAACACCTTACGTGTTCATATAGTAAGGGTGGTTTCTGATGATTTTTTTTTAGGCGCACGAATATAACCCAAATTCTATATTAACTAAGTTTCATTTGACCAAAAATTAAGTTGCCGAACAATCATTTATTATAATTTTCATTTTGTCGAATTGTCAACTTACATAACATCTATTTGTGCCAACTACCAATTATCATAATTTCTATTATACCGAATTCTCATATGGCATAATTCTCCGTATTTTTGAATTTTTATTCTCCATAATATTTATTTACCCTAATTTCAATTTAATCTAATTTTTCTTTTTCCAAATTTGTATTCGACATAAATGTCATTTTTCCGAATTTCCACATAACCTAATATTCACTTGGACGAATTTCTATTTGTCATATTTTACATTTATCCGAATTATCATTTGTCATAAATCTTATTCCGTTTAGTTTCGAAGTAGTTGTTTCCCATATAGATGTATTTAGTCTGGCCGGTAACTCAGGTGCAGATGGCGGTGTGGAACACTTCCTACGATACCAAATACATTCGGCGCGAAATTCAAATGAGGTATCTGTTTAGAACTGCTCAATCAAAATGCAGCTAATGCGTTTTGCATCAATTTTTCGCAAATTTTTGCGAATTAGTGTTTAGGGACATGTTGCCGACCGAACACATTAGCTGCATTTTGATTATGCATTACTAAACAAAGCCCTCATTTGAATTTCGCGCCTAATGTATTTGGTATCGTAGGAAGTGTTCCACAGCGTTATCTTCACCTGAGTTACCGGCCAGACTAAATACATCTAGATGGGAAACAACTACTTCGAAACTGAACGGAAGTGTGGTAGGACAAATGAAATTTCTGTGACATGGAAATTATGGCGCATGCCAGTTCGGATACCTAGACATTAGGATAAATGGCAATTAGGGAAAATGAAATTTATGACAAATGATTATGCGGATAAATGTAAAATATGACAAATAGAAATTCGTCCAAATGAATATTAGGTTATGTCAAAATTCGGAAAAATGACATTTATATCGAATACAAATTCGGAAGAACAAAAATTAGATTAAATTAAAATTAGGATAAATAAATATTATGGTGAATAAAAATTCGAAAATACGAAAATGATGCCATACGAGAATTCGGTATAATAGAAATTATGATAAATGGTAGTTACAACAAATAGAGGTGATGTGAGTTGACTATTCGCCAAAATAAAAATTATAATAAATGATTGTTCGGCAACTTGATTTTCGGTCAAATGAAACTTAGGTAATATGGAATTTGGGGTATATTCATGCGGCTCATTTTTTTGATAATTTGAGATATGAAGAACAAATTTTTTTGGCGTTTTTAAATTTTCATACATCGAAAATTAAACTTGTCATTTCTATCATTTTAGATTATTATTATTATTTTATTGGCATTAGCTGTCCCAATTATTCTGCTTTTCTACTATTCATCACTAATTTTATTTCTAAGTATTCTTTTGTATGAGCATATTTAAATGAGGTGGCCAATCATGAAGGGGGGGGGGGGCAACCACTGTAGCGATTACCCTAATTATAATTCGCCATTATGAAGCGATATATAGCTTGTAAGCGAGGGGCTGTGTGCTGAGTATTCTTCTGACTACTACCTTGAATCGCTCTGGCAATAATTTCAAAAATTTAGATAAA
>CAKNYM010000126.1:0-10491 GCA_932195095.1 Andricus curvator | reverse complement strand
AACTAAAATTTTTTTCTTTCAAACCAATTATTTTATTGAAATTCGAAGTGTAATTTAAAGCTTTTAGTCTATTATAAAAGAAGCTTCTTGTTTAGAAGCAGTCTTGCTATTGAAAAGGTTCTTATTTATCGTGATATAATTTGTCTTTTACTCATTACGGAATACATAGATTCCTAGGCATTTTTTGTAGACTTTAATATTCTGGATAATTCCGAAGTTTTTAATTTCATCTCCGCTAATATGGAATGTTACGGTATACATTTTTTGTGATATTCAACTTACAAATTATAAAAATTATTAGTTGAAAATTTCGATGTCAAATCAGTTTCAGAATTAGAGTGTGCCATATAACGGATACGTACGTATTTCTAAAGATATTGAACAAAACATTCAGAAGCTTGTCACGTTCTTTGAAAGATTTCAAGAGAATCAAACATATTTTTAAGTGTCCTTGCAAAATTTAAATTCCGTTTTTTTTAAATATTGATTTGAAAAGATTTTAAAATATTTACAAACATATACGAACTTGTCACAAAATGAACCTGGAAGAACTTATGGTAATGTTTGTAATTTTTCAGATTTTTTTTTTTTACATTTCATGAGAAATTCGAATGATTTGGAAAGATATTTAGAATGTTTCCACATTTTAAAAATACTTGAAGATTATTTATGATTTGAAGAGAATGCAACAAAATTTTTTATCGAATTTAGGTTTTTGAACATTTCGAAAAAAAACTTCAAGAATTTCGAAAGATTTCAAGAGAATACGAATATTTTCTTGTGATTCCTCTGAAAATTTGACATGATTTTTTATTTTCACTAATTAATTGTTAAAGAAAATTCGAAAATATTTAAAAAGAACTATAAAAATGTCGAAAAAATATGGGGAAGATTTGTGGAAATATGGAAGGGCAATTTTTTTATTATTGAAAGTTTTTCACAAGTTTTTAGAAAAATTCGAGTTAGTTTAAAGCACATATGTAGGGATTTTAGAATTTTTGATATAAAAACATTTTCGAAAATGTATAAAATATTTCTTAATTTCTTCCAAACTTCTAAAAGTCCTGAAGTTTGAAAGGCCAAAATGACTCCAATTATATTCCTCAGATTTTGTAACATCCTATAAAATAAAGAAATTTTCTTTACAATTTGCTGAATTCATTTTCGACATATCTGAAATCTTTAGTTATCTTTTTAAATTTTCTGCAAAATCGTAGGAAAATTATATTTATACTTGAAAATCAAAATGATATTACGTTATCGTTGTTGTATGTTATCGTTTAGCATACCCATATCTCGGGAATAAGTTTTTATTTTTCAAAAAATGGAAAATTCCATTTTTAATCGCTAATTAAAGCCGATTTTGAAAGCTCATGCCATTTTAATCTCCAAATTCTCGGTCGTTTTTCTCGAAGTTAGCTGAGTTTTTGACATCAAACTCCATACACCCGCGTGCACAAAAGGTGCATATCTCGGGACCATTTTTTTCCTTTTTTTTTAACTGAAACATGAAATTTCCTATCGCAATCTGCGGTCGAGACTGATCCAATTTTAGGTTAGTTTCACTTTGAGATTGTCAACTTCAACATCCACTTCATCGGACGTGGATAACTTTTTGTCATAAAACTGTTTCGATCTAAACTTAGCACTACTTTAGCTCGGAATTGGATACTTATTGCTTCATCTTTTAATGATGATTTCGATTTTACAGGATATTTTTTCGTTGTTTCAAAAATTCTAATGTTGTTGGTTATCCAGTTCTGTACTGCCATCCTTCCACTACAAAAAAAAATTGTATTTTCATATTGAAATATCTTCGCATATTCCGTTTTTGTAATTCCAAAAGTTTTTCAAAATTTGTAAGAAAAATTCGAGTTAATTTAAAAGACACGTAGGAATTTTAGAAGTTTTAAAGCTTAACAATATGGAAGGGAATATGCTTGAAGTGCTTAACGTTCAAAAAAACGACATTTTTTAGTAATTGTTTTCTACTCTAAAAACAGTGCAAATATATAATGGTTCATTAAATTGAAAATAATAATATTATAAAAGAAACTTATAATGAATCAGAAAATATATTTCGTTCATTTGAACCTTCAGAACTTTGCCGGATGAAAGTACATCAAACGCATCAAATTCCATTAGGGGCGTATTTTTTCTTTTGATGTAATGGGCCTTAGTTTCCGAGATATCGAGGTTTGAGTATTTGTGCTTGAGAGCTTGGCTCGCCACTGCAGAGCGGGGACCCCAGACTTGGCGCTTACTCACAGTCCGACACTAATTTTGTGATAAACGGAGAGTGCACAGGGTTTTTATATCACTTCTATAGGGCTTTTTACGTAGATTGAGAATCTTAAAACGAAAATAATTCATCCCGTCAAATTTTTGAAAAAAATGGGGTCAAAAAGTGAAAAGAACAAAAAAATAGTTTTTTTCGTTTCTTGGTAAAGTTGTTAAACACTATAGTCCAGCGGACAGTGATTATTTTTCAAATGAATCATGCAAAAATTTTTGAAGATGGGAGTCATCTGCATACAACAATTGGTCATCTGAAAAATATCTAGAAATCGTTATAAAACCATTTTTCTATCAGACACATAGTTTTTTTAGACGTGAAAAATGTTATTAAAAATAAAAATAAATAATTTCACGGCCAAGCTATGCGAGATACGAAAAAACGTTTGAAAATAAAACTGTTTACCTGAAAAAGATCTATAAGAAATAAAAATCAATTCTTTCGATATAGCAATGAATCTAACCATAAACGTTTCTAAGAAAAGGAGAATGACAACTAGATAAGGACCAAAAATAAAACTGTTTCTACACTACATGATAGAAAATTTACGCCAAAAAATAGGAGTATGTGCGTCCAATCAAACCAGCTTTTGATACACTTTTTCCAGGTTCCCAAAACTAAGTTTATGTTCGTTCACCAGATATATCCGACCAAATTCAAAAATTTAGAAAAAAATTTCAAAGAATTTGAGACATTTTTGTCATAGATTTTGGTTCACGAATAAAAAGTGTCAAATGATTCTTCTGGCATTTTCAATCAAAATTAAGAGAATTGTATACTTTTAAACATTTTAAAAATTTTCAAAAAATAAAATAAATTATTTTTCTGATAGATTAAGAAATTTCTTTACAAAATGTTTCTAGATATAAAATATATTTTGAAAATATTCTAATGAAATTTACCAATTAGACCAAAATTCAAAAAGTTAGATTATTTTCAAAAATATGCAAGTTTTATTTTTAAGAGATCCTTAAGCTTTAATAGTAGATTTTAACCAGATTTAATATAAATAAAAGATAAAATAATCTTGATGAAATTTTTTAATTGGACACACATTGAAAATATTCTAGATAATTGAATCACAGTAGAGTTGCCTTGGAAGTGAACTTTGAACGAACGAAATCAAAGCTTACAGTTTAATGTCTCTATTTAGTAAATTGAAAAAAATGGTATTTTTCCATTAACATTATATTGAAGAACATACCTACTTTTTGTATGTATGTATGCTGTTCAATTTTCTCTACATCAATTTGCTTTTTAAAGAGAACCGTCTCTATAACATAATTATCAAACGTGTAGCGCAAATATCGCAATGAGAATGTAATCTTCTAAGCCGCAGGTGCTTGGAGGACCTTCTTTATAAATAAATTGAAAAACAATTTCAGTTCCAATTTAACACTGTAGTTCATCAGGAGTTTAAATCAAAGTTTTCAATATTCTATCTCTAGTTTTTTATGAATCTTCACGCTTCAAAACGCACAGAGTCCAAAAATAATAAAATTTTGTCGGTGTTTGTCTGCCTGTGTGTCTGTATATCTGTATGGTTACCTGAATGTTGTAGCCACGCTAAATTTGGATGGATTTGTCCAATTGAATTAGCCTTTGATACACTTTTTTAGGGCATCAAAATAAAGGTCAAGTTTGTCAACCTGATATGTCCAACTAAAATAAAAAAATTTAGAGCATTTTAAAAATTTTTAAAATTATTTTTTGATGAATTTCTGAAATTTTCCTCAAATATTCTGGTTCGTGAAAAATTACTTGCAAATTCTCCTCATAGCATTTTCAATTTCAATCAAAATTAAAGAAGTTATATACTTTTCAATATTTTGAAAATTTTCAAGAAATAAAAAAAAAATATTTTTCTAAAAGATTGAGAAATTTCCTCTAGATATAAAATATATTTCAAAACTATTCCAATTAAATTTCTGTATTTGAACAAAATTCACAAAGTTGTATTTTCAAAATTTAGGACAAAAGTTTTTAAAAAGTTTCAGAAATTTTTTTCAGAATTTATAGTACACGACAAAAATACTTTCAAATTATCCCCATGCCATTTTTAATCTAGATGAAAATTAAAACAGTTGTATGCACTTCAAAATTTTCAAACAATAAAAAAAAAAATTATGTACATAAAGAAATATCAATCCAAATTTTTACAAGATATAAAATATATTTCGAAACATTTTCCACAACATTTTTCAATTAAACCAACATTCAAAAAGTTCGAACATTTTCAAAATTATGCGCAATTTTTGTTTTTTAGAGACCTGTAAGTTTAAATCGTTATTTTTAGCAGATTTTAACAAAAATTACAATCTATTTTAATGAAATTTTTTAATTGTACACAAATTGAAAATTTTCTAGATTAATTAATTATAGTAGAGTTGTCTTTGAACTGAAGTTTGAACGAACGGAACGGAAGCCGACGGCTTAATGTCTCTATTTAGTAAATTAAACAAAAATTATTTTCTTGTTAACATTATATTGAAAAGTATACCTACTTTTCATACGCTATTTAATTTAGTCTGCATCGTTTTATTTTTTGATAAGAACCGTCTCTATAACCTAATTATCGAGCGCGCATCGCGAGTGTAGCAATGATAATGTATCGTCAAAACCGCGGGTGCTTTGAGAACCTTCTTTATAAACAAATTGAAAAACAATTTCAGTTTCAATTTATGACTATAGTCCACCAAGGGTTTGAATCACAGTTTTAGATTTAAGTTACAATATTTATGATATTTGAAAACATGTAGTTGAAATGCACGCATAAACGTATGAAAACGAGTGCAAAACGCGAGAGAAAAATTCACCCAACAGATGGACTTTACGTTATTTTTTCGTCAGAAAAGCGTAATCAGTTTTGCTGTAACTTACGGATTTGAACATATTGTAATAATAATTTTTGTTTGCGCAAATGAAAAATCGGTTGATTTTTTATGTAGTTATCCGCAATTGTTAATTTTAAAATATTAATATCATATATATATATATATATATATATATATATATATCAACTGTTTTCAATTTTGAACTTTTAATATCAAATTTGAAATCAGTACCTCAAAATTTCTTTATAAAGTGAATTTCAAATATATCCGATAATTTTTAAAATCTGTTGGTTACCATATTACAACCGATATTTTGAAATTATCACCATTTTTAATTTTTTAATTTTAATACAAAATTTTAAATCAGTGTCACAAAATACGTTTATAAAATGAATTTTAAAGAATCCGATAATTTTTGAACTTTCACATCCGAAATGTGGCTTCTGGACAATTTCATTGAAAAGGATTTGAAATTGTATTAATGTATTATATCCAATTTAAAGCGTTCACAATAATTGAAGAATTCAACATTTTTAACTTTCGAATTTAAATAATTTTTAAATCCAAGTGATTAATATTGAACAATTTGAAATTGAAAACTAGATTTCATTTTTAAAAGGTAAAGATTCTGAAATTCGAGGATTTCAAATTGTTATTACATTTTTTAAAATCATTATTTAAAATTAAACTTGATTTTAAAGTTAAGATCGAAAAGAAATCTATTTTATCATAAATAATTGTATGCAAAATTAGCATGAAAAAGATTCACAATTAAACAAAAAGACTTCCAAACTACCTCACTTTTCGGCTCATTAGAGACAAAAATAACCAAATGAAAAAAGAGAAAAAGTCAACCAAAACCAACCACTCACTTTTTCCTTTCTCCGTCCTTTTTATACTACTAGGGAACCAACATGTTTCAGGGCAAATTTAGACCCCCTCATCAGGGATTATTTATAGGCAAACTACAAAGTCTGATTAATAGATTCTTATGCTAGTTGAAAAAATCAAACATAATACCTGCAATTAAAAATTATATATATATATATATATAGTTAAAAGTTTGTCATAAGGACAACCGCAGGATTTCGCCGGGAGCGGGTGCTAATCTGAAAAATTGCACCCGCTCCCAGCGAAATCGCGGTAAAATTTCAGCTGTAACCACGTCTCACGACCGTGAGATAGGTGGTTACAGTCTGCGACGAACTCAATACGATGGTCCGGCAAAAGTCTCGTGCACCCTGAGGACACGGAGCGACCCAAGGACGACCGCCTTCTGCATTTTCCCCGCAAGTGTCTCAGCATTTTTTTGACACGCAGGGATGCTTTTCCGGCTATTAACCAGTGAAACCTTGGCACTTACAAGAGCGCCGATGATCAAGACGATTAGCTTAACAGAATATTCCGGGTATAACCGTCGCAACTCCCTTATAAGGTCTTTATACCTCTCTTTCTTTTCTTTCTCCTTGGCTGTGACGTTTTTGTCAGCTGGTGCCGAAAATTCGATAACGAACATGGTTCGTTTCTCGAAGTCAAGGAGAACTATGTCAGGCCTCGAGTGCGCAACAGAAACAATTGTCGAGAATATGAAGTTCCAGTATATGCGGCACCTCTCATTTTCGACAATTGACTCTATTTCTCTAGGAGCGTTTAGCGGAGGGTATTTGGGCTAATGCCATAAGAGTGACAGAGATGGTAATAAAGCACTCTTAGTGCCGCATTGTGCCTTTGGATGTAGGTCGTTCCCGCATGAGTTGGGCAACTAGATAGTATGTGTCCTAGATGCTCGGGGTGTGCATGACACGCTCTGCAACTATCATCGGGAATGTCTTGGCTCAAAATGTGGCGACGGTATGCTAGAGTGGAAATGACACCGTCTTGACATGCCAAAATGAAGCCCTCCGTGCCCGACTTCAATCCGGGTGATCTAAGGAAAGCAAACGTTAGCTCATACGACATCGACTGATCTTCCACATTTCTGTGGAAGATGCCGTGCATCCTCTTGTCGAGGAGCTGTTCGTGGAAGTTTTTCTCCTGTGCTTTCTTAATCCGGGCCTTCAGGAGTGAGTATTCAAGATGGATAAGATTTGATGCATTTTGCTCACCCCTAATATTGAAGTCAAGGCCGAGTGTTTCAGCAGCCTCCTCCGCTGCTTTGTACAGAAACGCCCCTTTTCCCACTTCTTCGTGTTTCCTGACCATTTTAAGAAGAGGGTCTTGTCCATTTGCAACTATATGTGCTGTACCCAGAATGAGTCTGTTGTGAAGACATTCAAGATTCAGTATTCCGCGACCACCTAGGCGGCGTGAGATGTAAAGTCGCGGAACAGAAGACTTAAGGTGCATGCTCTTGTTCATGTGCAAAACCTTTCGCGTCCCGATATCAAGGGATCTGAGCTCGTCCTTCGTCCATGGAACCACTCCAAATGAATAGAGTACTACCGGGACGGCAAGCATGTTCGTTGCAGATACTTTGTTTCTCGCCGACAGTTCGGAAGACCAAATCTGCCGGATGAGACGTTTGTATGTGCATCGGAGAGTATCCTTTATAGATGTCGCGTCCTGAATGCGGCTCTGTGGCACGCCCAGGTATGTATAGGTCTCTCCAGCGCAAAGGTGTCGTATAGCGCTTCTGTCAACGAGCTCAGGATCTTCGGGGATGCCATTAAGTTTTCCTTTCTTCAAATTAACCTTGGCGCATTTCTCTAACCCGAATTCCATTCCAATCTCTTGAGTGTACTCTTTGACAATTTTCAGAGCTAGATGTAGTTTCTCTTGATTCCTAGCATAGATCTTAAGATCATCCATGTAAAATACATGAGTGACCTTATGCTTTCGGTTTCCAGGTTTTCCGCAGAGATACCCTTCGGAATGGCGAAGTGCGAGAGATAGTGGCAATAATGTGAGGCAAAAGAGGAGAGGGCTCATGGTGTCGCCCTGAAATACACCTCTCTGAAAGGTGATACTGTTAGTGATCACACGATGTTTTCCAGATGAGATAGTAAATCTGGTTTTCCAAAGCGGCATTAATGTCTCTATGCACCTCACGATGTGTGGATGAACCTTTAGGCTTTCCAAGAGACAGATGATAAGTCTATGGGAGGTTGAATCGAAAGCTTTCCGGTAATCAATCCAGGCCATCGATAGAAATCGCTGATAGTATGCTGCGTCTTTACAGACACATCTATCGATGAGCAAGTTCTCCCGACATCCCGTTACGCCTTTCTTTGAGCCACGTTGTTCATACATCTCTCGCCATACAGGTCCAATTGTCCGAACAATCCTATCATTTAGGATAGCTGTGAAGATCTTATACAGTGTGTTCAGACAAGTTATTGGCCTGTAATTCTTAGGGTCAGCTAAGTTGCCCGTCTTCGGCAGGAGCACTGTGCGCCCTTCCACCAACCACCCCGGAATAGGCTCTTCCGACTTTAGATATGAGGTAAAAATTCGGGCCAGATGCTGGTGGGTTGAAGGAAACTTCTTCCACCAGAAGGTCTTGATGCCATCTGGTCCCGGAGCGGAATAGTTCTTCATGCCTCTTAATACGTTTTTCACCTCCTCGGTAGTGATAGGTGGGCATTCCACCTCAGCTGTGATGAGGGCATTGCACAGCTCCTTGAAGCTGTTTATGTTCTTTGAGCCTTCTTTAAGTGGATGTTGGACTTCGTAGACTTCTCTCCAAAATGCTTCGACCTCCTCTGGTTTGGGCGGATGGTCGACAGTAACTGGAGGGTCTTGGAAGAGTCGAGATGGGTCAGACGAAAACTGTTGATTTTCTCTGACCCACCTCTCTCTCCGCTCTAGACTTCTCCTAGCGTCAGATAGTACTCGTATTCTGTCAACAATATGCTGCCTGATGGTCAGTAGCTTTGACTTGTTGATTGTGTGATGACGGATCCGCAGTTCGCGCGTGAACTGTCGAACCTTGGCAGTGAAAGTCCTGCCAGATGTTATGTAGTCAATCACACACTGAATGCGGGACGCGTACTGTCTTGCCCAGCCTATCTTTGTGCTAAGTTGATGCATTCGTCTTTTGGTCTTATGATCAACCGTTGGTTTTGTTTTACGGTTTGCATCTGCCAAAGTTCTCGCTGCATTGTACACACTACAATTGATAGTCCAGAGGTCGGATTCTTCGGAAAAATCTCC
Source organism: Andricus curvator (assembly GCA_932195095.1). Classification (NCBI taxonomy): domain Eukaryota; kingdom Metazoa; phylum Arthropoda; class Insecta; order Hymenoptera; family Cynipidae; genus Andricus; species Andricus curvator. Next base: position 1,209 of record CAKNYM010000126.1, on the reverse strand, counting down.
ACGAAGCTCATCATCCAGTTCAGTCAGATCTTTGGGCTTGGGAGAAACCTGAATGTTGATGTTTCTCCGGGTCTTGAAGCATCGTTCTCCCTCTATTGGATGCCTGTTCGAGGCTGGTCTCAGTGTCGCCTCTCTTTCTCTGTTGCCGGCTTGTTCTGGCTGCGATTGTGTAGGCGCTCCGCTTATATGACCCCTTTTCCGGAGGTCCTCGGCACGGTTTCGCAGACGTTTTTGCGAAAAATCCGAGAGCTCTGGGTGTTTCTCGCACCACAGAGCATGCAGTCGCGCCATGTAACCTTTTCGTTCAGGGGCCATACTGGTATCATAGCACTCCAGCAGGTCGTCCCTGAGTCGATCCGTCCACTCAAAAGTAACGAGATTCCGCCGGTCAATCGCATTGACTCCGTCTTGATTGGCTCCCCCAACTCTAGGGTAGTCGGCATTGTTGTCCGACCCATTGTCGGGAGCCCTGCGCGTTCGATTGTTTTGAACCGCACTTCCTATAACTATGTTTGGTGTTGTCATTGTTGTTCCCACGAGCAGCTAGGGAAAAGGGTTAGTCCATCCTTGTAGAGCCCCGCGTACAAGGATAAGGCTGATACTCTGAAAGGTCGCCCGGTATCCCAGAGTCACCATTTGAGACACCTCACCCAGGTGCCATTCAGCTTTCGGCACGGTTGTTACACCTCCGCTTAGGGGTTATTCCTGCGGGACCATCCCTGGACAATTGTCCGCGACTGCTTATTAATTATTTTAACCATATTCAGCAGAAACCCTTGGTACAGGGACCCTCTATCCGCAACCCGAGGACGCGTCCGGTGGCTTTGTCATAGGCCCTTCGGTTCGAATCCCAAGGAATCAATACCGAATATATATATATATATATATATATATTTATTCAAGGAATTATTATAATTATTATATAATATATATATATATATATTATATAATTATTATAAGGCCAACAGCCATACCACGCTGAAAAAACCAGTTCTCGTCAGATCACTGAAGTTAAGCAGCGTTGGGCGCGGTTAGTACTTGGATGGGTGACCATTCGAGAAAACTGAGTGCTGTTGGCACATCGTGGGTGTGGTGAGCCCACACTTGTAGTTATTTACTACAAGAAACTAACCTAGAAACACTACTCGGATCGGGTAGTGTCACGCCTACCCTGAAAGGGAAATGGCTTAATGGTATACAATTTAGAAT
>CAKNYM010000125.1:0-15447 GCA_932195095.1 Andricus curvator | reverse complement strand
CAACACCTAAAGGTGTTCCGAAGTACCCTATATATGGCCTATCCCATGTCCAGCTATATTACCCTATAAGTATCACATCCCATTTCCAGCTCTATTACCCTATAAGTATCCTATCCCATTTCCAGCACTTATACCATAAATGTAAGTATACTATCCCATTTCCAGCTCTTATACCATATATGTGAGTCTCCTATCCCATTTTCAGCACTATTTATAACCTGTAAGGCCCTATAATTCCTATCCATCTCTCAAAAGATCATTTGATACTTTATAGACTAGTGGCCACTAGTACCCTTCGAAGGGCCTATCCCATTTCCCAGTTAGTCCCAGTTCCAACACTAGGAGGTGACTCGAAGTACCCTATATATGGCCTATCCCATTTCCAGCTATATTACCCTATAAGTATCATATCCCATTTCCAGCTCTATTACCCTATAAGTATCGTATCCCATTTCCAGCTCTCATTTCCAGTTCTCGTCAGATCACTGAAGTTAAGCAGCCTTGGACGCGGTTAGTACTTGGATGGGTGACCATTCAAGAATACTGACATGAGTGCTGTTGGCACATCGTGGGTGTGGTGAGCCCACACTTGTAGTTATTTATAACTACAAGAAAAACCTAGAAACACTACCCGAATCGGGTAGTGTCACGCCTACCCTGAAAGGGAAATGGTTTAATGGTATATATATATATATATATATATATATATGTATAGACTGTACGTTGTCACCTCCGTGTAGTTGACCCTACGTTCTCGCCTCCGCTTTTTTCCGTGAAAATATTTGAAATTTATATGCATATATACGTTGAGGGGGGCCTTCTGATCAGGTTTCTCAAAAGAGGGGTAACAATTTTTCATTTTTGAATTTATATATATTTGTGATACTGGATGTACGAAGTGACCTCCTCTATATATAAGGAAGCGCGTTAGACGTTATACGTACTCACCTCAAGCGGTGTTGCCACGTCTGGGAGGTAGAATTCTTACCTGGCGTCCATGTCTCCCAGGTATCTATGTGATCTGACAATTGATTCATAATCAGAGAACTAAGCTCATTCGAAATATCATTGGTTTAGAAGAAATTATTTTTTAAACAGTTATTTATTATAATATGTCGCTTCAGAGATCTCTCGTAAATTCGTTTTTGGCGCTAATTATGATTTGCTTGCGGTTTTTTAAATTCAAATTTCTACTGATACATGAAATACTACTTTATTTATGTTGATAAAAAAATTGTTTAACATATTTGTTATTATTGTTAAAGATATTCTCTTTCAATAATGCTAGAAACCGCGGTTTTTTCTAAAACTTGTAACTTTTTGTCCACTTATCACTTGAAATAAGTTAATATTCATTTTGGTTCAGAAGAAAATTGTTTAAACAAATTACTATTGTTATTAGCTATCTTCTCTTAGATAAATGCTAGAAAGTTGCGGTTTTCTCTAACATTTTTGACATTTTTTCTAATTTCTGATTAAAGTAAAGTGATATTCAATCAAATTTAACAAAAATAATTGTTCAAACAATTTATTATTATTGCTAAGGATATTATCTTTGCTTCATGGTAGAAAGTTGCTGTTTTTTCTGAAATTTTTAACTATTTGTCTATTTTTCACCTGGAGTGACCTAATAATAATTTGAGTTGAGCAAAAATAATTGTACGAACAAATTATTGTTGCTTATAACTATCTTCATCTATATTATTGCCAGATAGTTGCGGTTTTCTTCTGAAATTTTTAACTTTTTGTCCACTTTAAACTTAGTGAGGTGGTAGAACTAGGTCATTTAATGACTTGTGAAAGTTTTGTTTTGCATTACATCAAGAAGTTTATTGTAAAACTTAATAGAAAAATTTGGAGTTGCAAATATTTTAATATTAGCTCCGGAAGGGGGAAGGGGGGGATCCTTCCTTGGAGAAAATGCGCCTCGTCGGAGACAATATACAATTAAGGTTCGTCAAAATTTGTTACCGGAAATTTGTTTCAATGCACACAAAAAATACACTTTTTCGGTTTAAAAAAAATGATATTCAGAGGTGTCGCAAGCCCTTGAAGTTTAGTACGTATTTCCCATCAGGAAAAGAGACGGTTTTGTACATTTTATTTAAAATCGTCAATATTAGCTGAATGGAGTTGAAACTCAATACTTCTCTACACAAATAGCCATAGAATACAAGTCAAATATATTTATTTATATATTATTGAACCTCAACAAAAATAATTTTTAAAATGATATTTTACTTTTTTAAGTGAATTATTTTTGTTTTTTTCGCAATGTTTGAAAAAATTATTCACAAAAAAGCTATCTTACACAAGAGACACAAACAAGGAATGAAATAGGGTAGGTGGGAGGACTAGGTCTGCATATGACTTGTAACAATTTTGTTTTCAATTATAACCAAAAGTTCATTGCAGAGCGTAGGAGAAAAATTTGTAATTGAACATATTTTGATATCAGCCCCCCCCCCTCCAGCAAAATATACTCACGAAAAAAAAGATTCTTCAAAATATGTTTTTCTCTCATGTTTATATAGTATTTGTTCATAACTAACAAGGCCAAGCAAAGTCAACCATTTCAGAAAAAACCGGAACTTTCTAACACTTATCTGAGAGGAGATAGTTTTTAAAAATAGTAAATTGTTTAAAAAACTATTTTCATTAACTTGCATTGATCATCACATCACTAAGTGAAGGGTGCCAAAAAGTTAAAAATTTCAGGAAAAAAGCGCAACTATCTGACATTAATATAGATGATATTAATATAGTTTTCAAACTAGAATGAAAAGATCTATCAGAGTCGAAAAGAAAATGTAAAATTTCTATGTTGTTTTAGATACTGCACATATCGGTTTTTTCCTCTCGATAAATTCTTGATAAAGGGCATCACAGGTTTTGAAAGTTCAAATATTCCCATCTTTAGAATGAAATTTTCTTTAAATTTGTGAAATACGTGTCGTCTAAAATCCTTTAAAAAAAAACATATTTCTTGCAAAAATGATTCTATGCCTTGAGCATGCACAGCCTGCCCGTCTGGAAATTAATTCAGCCAACTAAAATAATGATACAATATTACATACATATTGAAAATGGTAATTTAGCTACACTATCAAATCATTTAAAATTGCAAAATTTGCTGAGTTGTTTGGTTTCAATGTTAAATACAAATATTTTCTGCTTTTTACATTCTCATTCTAATGAGAAGGTATTGGTTTTATGTAAAATTTGACATAGTCGGTTTTCATCAAATCTCCACGTTTTGAGACCCCCTGAGCTAGAAAAAAAGATTTTTACGAAGGTGTCTGTCTGTAGTCTGTCTGTCTGTCTGTCTGTAGCCACGATAACTTTCGAAAAAATGATCAGATTTGATTGAGCTTTGGCACACTTTTTTATGGCCGAAAAATAGAGAACGAGTTCGTTAACCAGCTATTTTGGATGAAAATCCAAAAAGTGAGCACATTTTGAAAATTTTTGAGACCACTTTTTTTGAAGATTTGAAAATTCTATGTACGGTTGTTAGTAGTAAGCAAAATGACGAACAAAATATTCTTATGACTTTTTGTGATAAAAAAAAATTACTGGAGTTATAGCATTTTCAAAGTTCCAAAAAACAAACGAAAATGAACATTTTCAGCCGAAAAACGCACGATATGAAAAAAAGTCAAGAGGAGAAAAACTTTGATTCCTGAACACCCTATAATATTTTCATAACAACTTTTTGAATTTTTTGAAAAATAAAAAATTCAAATTTTGATCGCACAAAAAATTAATGAAAAATCAAAAAAGCCATTTTGCTGTAAAACTATGCAAGATACCAGAAAAGATCATCTTACCAAATTGTGTACCTAAAAAAGATCTACAAATTTCTTATCGTTCACTTTTTGATATGACGCGTAGTTTTTGTTTTATTCGTAAAAAACAGCATTGAAAATAGAAAAATCAAATTTTCAGACGAATATTACCAGCTACGAAAAAATGACCAAAACAAAATTTGTTCATCCAAGGAAGAGGTACAAATTTATTGTGACTCATGTTTCGATAGGATGCGTGGTTTTTGTTTTATTCGTGAAAATAACATTGACAGTAAAAAAAATCAAATTTTTGAAAAAACAATGCAAGGTACGAAAACATATAAATGAACAAAAATTGTGCATTCAAAAAAGACGTACACACCCGTAATCAATTTTTGTCGTAGGAATATATTCAAAATGAAAAAATTAACTTTTTTGATAAACGGCACAAGCTAAAATAAAATGTTAACTAATAAAATTTGTCGCCTGAATTATATCATTACTTTTCATTTGAAATCAAATAAAAATTTAGTAATTTGTATATGAAGAACATATAACACGAAGCACAAAGTGCGCGCTCAGTGTATTTACCAAATCGCACACCGTAAGTGCGCTCAAACTTTTTTGTTTCTATCATATGGTTCAAATGATTTTCAAATCAAATATCGAGCGCGAAGCGCGAGTGTCTGGATGAGAATGTGTTCCTTAAGGTCGATAGAACCTTAAGTAAATAAAGTTCCTTTTCAGTCTAAAATAAAAATAAATTTAACAATCACTTAATATGTAGAGGTTTTGATAATTTTATAATATTTGCAAACAAACTTTTTCTTTTCATCGAAGTCGAACACGAAGTTCAAAAATCTAGAGGAGCCTAGCGTAAAGCGCGATGCAAATACGCCCGAGCGCGTAGCGCGAGGTGAACACATAATCGAGCGCGAAGCGCGAGATAAATATATGATCGAGCGCGAAGCGCGCCATGAGAATGTGCCCGCGAAGCGGGCAGATTTTTTCAATTTAAATGGTGCAATTTAAAAAATTGGAAGCATTGCGATCTTCTTTTGCATTATATTTAAAAATTTCCAATGTAATAATATTTAAACTTTTAGTTGAAGATTTTCACGAATGAATCATTTCAAATATATTTGATTGGAAGATTCAAAGAATGAATAATGATTCTGAATGAAGTGTTGAAAGCTAAACGATTTATATTTAAAAAGTTAGAAATTATATGTTACTTAGAATCAAAACAGATGAAAATTATTGGATATAAAATTGAGACCTTGGTAATTGAATAAATTTTTTGAATTCTGACTGGTTAAAATTTTAAGAGTTTCCAATTCTCATGTTGAACGCTGAATTTTCCATCTTTCTCTTTCAACAGTATTAATTTTGCAATTGAAATTGAATTGTTGAAATTTAGAAAAGTATAGTTGACAATTTGCAGAATATTAATTTTGAGAAGATTTTAATACACTTGAAACAATTTAAAATTTAAAGGTGAAGAGTATAAAAACGTTATAATATCGCAACTATAAGTAATTGAAAATTGGATCAGTTCTAAATGATTTGAGATTTGCTCAATTTTCAACGCTCCGTATTAGAAATGTTTTTATTTTCATTGTTGCGTGCTCAAAATTACTTTATTTCTTACATTTTTTTAGAATAATTCAATTGTAAAACTCTATATAATTGAAAATTTTTTCAGCTTGTACTAACAATTTAAAATTCTGAAATTTCAGAAGCTTTGACTTTGAACAATTCAATTCAGTTTTTCAGTTTCTAATTGCAGGATTATAATCACTTTTAATTTTTAATTATTGAACGCTTCGAATGATAAATAACACAACTCGAATTTAGTTGAATTTTATATGATCTAATTTTCAAAATGTTAATCTGAAATTATTCAGTTTTGAACAGTTTTGAATTGTCCGGTTCTCGAAATTTTAATCTGAAATCTTTCGATTTCGAGGTTTTTCAATTAGAAATAAAATTTTTTAATTATGAATGCTTTGAAGTATTACTGATGCAACAAAAACTCCTTTCTAATGAAACTGTCCAATTTCGGAAAGTTTCTTTCTAAATTTTCCTATTTCGAGAGCATCTGATGAAAATTTTTCCGAGTGCTTTTAATTAGGATTATCAATTATTGTTTCGAAAAATTGTTAATATCTTGATATTTGAAGAAATTTAATAACGTATTTTCAAATTTCTTCAATGTTATAAAATAAAAATCCAGGCATTTACAGCTAGTTCATAAAAAATGCACGTTCCCTCTTAAAATATTTTTGAACCTTTTCGCTGATTGCCTAAAATAACATGTCCAACGTCTTGAGTATATAGATATAAAAATAGTCCCAACGGCTAATATAACACAAATTTATTCATAATACTTTAAATTCACCTATTCTTTATTTCCATCTTAGGCTTTCGGTTATAAGACATTTACGATTTTCTTTCCGACAACAGATTTTTCAAAATTGCACTATTTTAATTTGTAACACTTATTGGCTAAACATTTTGAAGAGAACATTCGAAATTAAATATTTTCAAATTAGAATATTAAAAAATGGACAAATCTACATTTCAATCAATTTGTATAGTTTTCAAATAGAAGCTTCAATAATTCTTGATATATTTCAACTTGAATATCGCTTGAAAATTGAATATATTATGTTGAAAGAGTGCTAAAATCATCAATTTGAGAGAAATGTAATTTTCTTTATTACTAAATATATATCATCCATTATTCAGTTTTATAGTATACGCTGAAAAAAATAGAAAGTAGAAGGATGATCTACAAATATTAGGGGGTTAAACCTAGATATTAAAATTTAAAAATTTAATTAAATTTTAAATTTAAATTTTTTTTCTAAACTAAATTAAATTAAATTAATTAATTTTAAATTAAATGAATTGAATTAAAAAATTTTTAAATCCAAAGTTTGAAACAGAATATACTGTTGGAACTCGATTTGAACAAAACAATAGGTACCCAATAGGGCTGTTGTTTTTCCTTTTGGAAGGTGCAATATTTCAGTTGCAGTTTATGGTGAGGGGGAAGGGTTCCGGCATGGAGGCGACATTGCCACCTCAGGTAGTACACCTGTCTCTTCAAAAGTGTCCAATTTTCTGGGACACGATGGCGACGAAATTATACCTACCTTTTCAAACAATCTTCAGTCTTACAGGGATTTGTGAGATTCGTCAAAAATCCGAACCTATTCATTTCTATTTACTACTTTTTACGGTAAGCTCGGTAAATAATAAAATTCTTCTCCAATTTCCCAGTGGAGTGGGTCCAAAATAAATACTTTTGGAATTTTATATCGCTACAATGCGTAAAATCAGCGTATTAGGGTTCTAAAGAAGTATAATTAATTTGAAATCGATCCACATGCAACTTGGTTACCCGTGCGCGAAAAAAAGGTTGAAAAATTTTCTTATTTGCAGAGTTTTAGACTTTTCTTGAGGTTTAATTTTCTTTGCATACCTAAATTTCAGAAAAATCTTCTTAATTTTTTGGAGATTCAAATCAATCATTTTTCTGAAAAATAATTCCCGTTTACTTTTTAAAATCTTGATTTTGGTATTCAATGAAATAATCTTTATAACTTGTGGATTGAACATATTTCTGAGCACGTGTGAGGTTTTTAAATGTAAATTCACAATACCCATTAGTCGAAATTAGAATAAAAGTAATTTTTTATTTTATTTTTTTTATTCCTGGGCCTTGCCGATCTTTTTCTGGAGTATTTCTATGCTTAGAAATTCCTGACAGGCTCAAGAAAATTATAAAATCACAAGTGAAGCCGATAATTCTTTTAAATGACAAATTCCAAATTTATAAAAACCACTGTAATTGTAATTTCAACTCCTGAGTCTAGCGCATTTTTTTCTCGTGTATTACTAATTTTAAGAACTCCAAACATAGAAAAAAATTCTGAAATTACAGGTGATACCAAATTCCAAAATTTAAAAAATGACTGTATATCTCATTTCGACTCCTAGATCTTGTCGATTTGTTTCTAAAGCATTTCTATATTTAAAAATTCCACACATGCTCGAAAAAAATCTTTAAACCACATGTTCTAAAGATAATTTCACTAAATACCAAAGACAAAATTTTAAACATTTACTGTTTTACCAATTTTGACTCCTGAGGCTTCAGGCCAGTGGAATTAGACATAAAAATTAAGTCAATTTACAAAAATTCCGAAGTTCTTCAAACAAATTGTACAGTTGTGTTTTTATATGTTGAACGTGGTCGGGTCGCCATTTTGTTTCAAAAAATTAATTTGCAAAGTTTTTCCCCCATTGCTCAACGAAAATTCAAAACATTTTGCAAACTTGAGTAACTATAAGCTCAGTCTCTATCTTGTATTGAATTTGCAAAACGTTCTTGATGCGGCAACATTATTAATTATAAACAAATTAACATTTTTTTAATCACTCCTGAGCGAAAATACCAAAGGTTTTGCACAAAGTTGTTTCTTCTTTTTTCCATTGGAAGGAAACTATTGTATGATTTGCAAAACTAAATACATAACGCAAAATATCGTTTTTAAAATAATTGTTACATTTTTTGCAATTCGACTACTAAAATTTCAGCGGAAATTGCGAAGATTTCCTTTTGGGTAGAAAATGTTAGGAATGTCGAGATATAAAAATTATCAAATTTAAAAAACGTTGTATGGCCGGAAATAATATTAGAGCTGCAATTGAACAAATTAGTTACTTTTGTAAACTAGCGAAAAATTTCAAACATTTTGCAAATCGCACTGAGTGATAAATAACTTATTACCAACGTCATATTATATTTGGAAACTATTTACAACTTGGCGACATTACTAATTTTAAACAAATTATTATTTTGTTTATCACTCCCAAGCGAAAATACCGAAGGTTTTGCAAAATGTTGTTTCTGCTTCTTTCTATTGAGAAGAGACTATTATATGACTTAGAAAACTGTATGCATAACTCAAATCATCGTTTTTTAAATTGATGTTGCATTTTTTGCAATTCGACTCATAAAATTCCTGCAAGAATAGCAAATGTGGCGTTTTTGGGTAGCAAATGTTGGAAATGTCAAAATCTTAAAAATATTAAATTTGCAAAACGTTGCACGAACCGTGTGGGAAAATTTCGTGGCATTCTTGAATCATGCTGAAGCCAGTACAGTTTTTCTCAAGCCTGTCTATTCACGTAAAACTAGCCTGACGCTACACTGGCGCTGTCTAGTTTTGCTACGTGTTTGATGCAAACCTTTCTGCTGTCTAGTCCCAGTCTTGGCGCTATCTAGGAGTTCGTTACGAATTTGAAAATATATGAAGATTGTTCTGATTTCAGCTAGTTTCTAGATAGAATCACGGTTTGGACTTGAGCAAAAATTACACAGGTGAATTCAGAAAATAATCATTTTTGAATAAATGATTGAGGAAATCACAATACGCAATTGCACAGATGCTCCAGCAATAATTAATTATACACTTTTAAATATTTAAGATAGTAAGCAATAATCGCTGAAGGTGATCGAAATATTAATACAAGAACTCTATTCTTAAGAACGATTTTCTTCAAGAATGTTCAAAAACATTTCCTTTCAATTGAATTATAGGTATAGTAGAGTTTTAATAAATTTTTATTGAATTTATAATAATTATAATATGTATAATGCTATGTGTAATATTGACGATATTCCAAAAAATCAAATATTATTATAAATGACTCATTTAATTTATCCTAATTATTTATTTATTGCGTGAATGATAATTGAGCCTAACGTATTGATTATTTGAAATGATAAACAATCATTATTTCATAGTCTAAAAGCAAGTCAAATCATACAAACGTTATTATTTTCAATGATTTATTCACACATCAAGCACTTTGAATGTTAAAAAATTGTACATGTTTTATTGAAATAAATATTGGGATGTAATGAATTGAATTGCATATCCGACAAAATGAAACAAAATTTAGCATTTAGGTGGCCGAGGTATTAAGGCGACGGGACAAAGTTACAACAATATAATAGGAAGTTACATCAAAATTTCGACACCCGGCGTATGTACAAGAGATTTGCGGAAACTCATTTTTTTTTGTACAAAAACTTTTTTTATAATTTTAATCAACTGAAAAATTTATATATTGAAACTTTATCGTATGAAAAATAATAGTATTATTTAATTGTTCATTATTTTTTTATCAAAATTGCCGATCTATCTAGAAACTAGTCGATCCGAGCGTAACATCCCAGTCTAGTCACTGGACAGTCAGCCTGTGGCGCGCCAGTGTGAACTCAAGGCGGACTAGACAGAAACAGTACAGCGCCACGAAATTTTTCTACACGGGGACCGACAACAATATTGCAATTGCAATTAAACAAATTAGGTACTTTTTTAAACCAGCGAAAAAATACAAACATTTCAGGTCCCGGAAGTTGGAATTACAACATTGTCATATCCATATGGGCGCTATGTTATAATTGAGTGCTTATTTTGTGCTCATTTATGCTGCAGAAAAAAATTTTGTGCCCGGTAATTTTGGTGAAAAATATGTAGTAATGCTAGCTTCACCTGAAGCCACAACTCCGGTATGCGAAACTCGGAAACTATAAGTGGTATCAAATTCATTTTTGCGCAGGAATTCAGTGCTAATTAAGTGCTCTGGATTCGTGCTACGCACAAAATCCGGGAACTTTTTTTTAACAAAAACGTGTAGCAATGCTGGATTCAGATGATTCTTGTATGTGACACTCGGCAACTATAAGTGGAATCAAATTGTACTTGGCGCAGGAATTCAGTGCTTATTTAGTGCTCATATATGCCGCAAAAACTAAATTTTGTGCCTGGTAATTTTAGTTAAAAACCTGTAGTAATGCTAACTTCTGCTGCAGCCACAACTCAGCATGTGAAACCCGAAAACTATTAGTGATATAATATTTCGGTCATTTGAATGTTGAAAACTTGAAGTACGTATTAGTTGCCTTGAAATAATAATAAACGTAATGTAATTTCCATATAAGTTCTAGATATCACGCAGTCCTTTGAAAACATAGAATCGCACATGAAGATTATTCAATTGGACGGTTTCATAATCCATTATCATAAAAGAAATATAAAAAAGAGAGAACTCATGGAGCACTCATGGAGTAACAAAATTTTTTTATCATTAATTGATTGGACATTCCAGTATTTTTTCTTTAGAATACGTATCTGAAGGCGAAAATGTTCTATCTTCTCGCGTTTTTCATAAAAACAGGTTTAAAAAACGAAAATGACCTGATGTTCACGCAACATGGTTTTTTCGTTTTTTATGTGACAATGGACATTAAATCTTTAACATCTCCGAAAATATTGCTACTACGAAATAAATAATGTCAATTTCCGAATCAGTGCCAAAAAATACATAAATAAATGCCATAAAAGTCAAATAAATAAGTATTTTATATGTTTTTGTGACGTAGTGTAATACAATATAAATTATTAATAATAAATATATTATTTTTAAAAATCTGCACGCTGCATGGGTGCGCTTCTTTTAGGTCTCGCGCTTTGCGTTCAGTCTTTGTTCTTCCGCCGCGTTTGTGCATGAATCGATTAGAATTAAAGATTGAACCATTAAGATCTGTAATTTGTTGATTGCGCCCGGGACTCCTGTTTTGCGTGAAAGTGTTTGCCGTTAAGAATTTCACTGTACCTAGCTTGTTTCGTTTTTTCATAAATTCAAATTTGTGATTTTCCATGTAAGTTGTTCCCATTAAAACGCAAATTACGAGCCTCATCAAAAAATGATTAGAGAAAATTTCTAGATTTTATTTAGGCAAATGTTTCAATGTTATTTTTCACAATCAAAATAAAACCAAGTGGTATTTTATTGTTTAAACAATATGTACTTGTTCAAACGACGTATTATGTTATAAACGCGACTTCCCGTGTGGAAAAATTTCGTGGCGTTGTACTGTTTCTGTCTAGTCCGCCTTGAGTCGACACTTTTATTATTTTCTGAATTCACCTCTGTAATCTTTGTTTAAGTCCAAACCGTGATTCTATCTAGAAATTAGCTAGAATCTGGACAATCTTTATATATTCAAATTCCTAACGAACTCCTAGATAGCGCCAAGACTGGGACTAGACATCAGAAAGGTTTGAATCAAACACGTAGCAAAACTAGATAGCGCCATTTTAGCGCCAGGTTAGTATTGCGTGAATAGACAGGTTTAAGAAAAACTGTACTGGCTTGAACATGATTCAAGACTGCCACGAAATTTTTCCACAAGGGTTATTGGCATTCCTGAATGCTTTGGCCTAATCAATAATTGTGAACATCCACCTCTGAACATACTTGTTATATTTATTTATTCTTATTTATAAATGTACAGAAATGGGTGTTCACATTGTATTAGTTAGTTCATATCATCAAGTAAATGCTATTAATTTGTGATATTAAAAGATAATAATTCTTCAAACCAGTAAAAATTGTTTGAACAATTGGCTGTAGGTTAAAAAATCCATGAAGTAAGCGAAAGTAATGAAACTTATTAAAAATAAATTAATAATTTTAATCATGTTCCGATTACCTTACAAAAATGATTAAAAAAAATATTCACATTAAAAAAATGTTCACGCAATTCATGAATTGTATATTGTTACTCGTTTTTTTCAAAGGTTCCCTCTTTTTTCTACACCGGCAGTTATTTTATTACTTTCTAAAACTTTTTCAGAGTAACCAGAAACCTTCAAAAAACCTCAAAAATTATATATAATGCAATGTATTGGTGCCACATTACGTTATCCAATAAAAAAACAGTAAATCTATCACAAACTGTATAGCACCCTTCAATAGTAAGAGAAAATCCTTGTGCAACACATTGAGAATTTAATCTGGCGAATAACTAAAAAAATATCAGTTTGTTTATCATTATCAATGTTTCTGAGTAGTAAACAGTTTGCAAATCTAATATGATGTTAGTACTAAGTTAATTATCACTCAGTACGATTAGCGAACGATTAGTGCAACGTTTTGCAAATTTAATATTTGTTAGATTTCGACTGGAAAGTGGTAAACAAAATAATAATTCGTTTATAATTAATAACGTTTCCAAGTTGGAAACAGTTTGGAAATGTAATATGATGTTTGTAATTGCAATTTTATTATTATTTCCGGCTAGTGATTCACGTCGACACGAGAAATTCAACTGTTTCACTCGACGTCGTTCGTTATCAGCCCTTTTTTTCGAACGATCATCTCGTGTATTCATTTGTTAAATTTCGAATCATATCGTCTCATTTTTCGAAAGACATCGAACGAGGTCCTTGAAAATAATCGAGAAACGTCACTTGTGACAGCCTTTCAGTGACAGAGCTCTGCTTCCAAAGATTATTTGGATTTAACGTTTAATTTAACGTTAAATCTGTTTATCTTAAATTTTTAATTTAACGATTAAGTACAATCTGGAGAAGGATGGCAGAAGATACAAGCTATGTAGGGAAGAGAAAATCTACGGGGTAGATACTTTATTATTATTATTATACCATTAGGCCATTTCCCTTTCGGGGTCGGCGTGACTTGCTCGGTTGGAAAATAGAAGTGTGTATATATAAATAATACTGAATCGAAATCAGTGACAACAAGAAGGAGAAAGGAAGTTCTAGGAAGTATTTTTGAATGTGGATACACGGATGAAAAGAAGTTCGCGAAATGTGAGGCTTGCTTTGCACAAAAGTTGGAAATTATAATAAAAATAACGGATGGAAATACAACTGGAACTACCTGATATTTAAAAAAATTCCATGCTGAGGAATACAAGAGAGCCTTTTCTGATAGTGCAGACCAGCAGCCTAAAGAAGTATTATTAATAAGCATTTAAACATAATATAATTCAAATTTTACATTCTATCACTTTTAGCAAGAAATTCAATAATCTTAAAATGCATTTTGGATAATTTTTCAATTTCAATAAATTTCAAAGAAATTTATATTTTTCAAAGAAATGAGAAGCCAAAAAATTAATTTGTACTCTTTTTTAAAGCCTGTTTTAATGGAAATATGATTTTTGTTAGAATCTTACAAAACATTACTTTCAATAAAATAAATCTTTGTTTGATAAAAAAAGTAGTAAAGAACTTTCTACGTTATTTTTATTTTCGTACAGTAAATCGAAGATTAATATTATTAATATGAAACTAGCTGTGAATTCGATCTCGAGTGTTTCCACTTTGTTTGTATTTATAATTATATGGTGCTCATTTCACGAGCACTTTGCTTCCCGTTAGCAAATGTATTTGCTTCCTCATAGAGGAAGCATTAGTTATTTTTTTCAATAATATACAAACCAAAGTCTTCATTTGCTCAATTTAAAAATAGAAATTTACAAAAAATACAAAATTACAAAATAATACAAAAAATGTTTTAAATGCAAAGACAGAGCAGACAAATCAAATATTGTACTCCAAATAATAATTTTTCGAGCTGGAAAAGGGAAAGGAAAAGTTCTGTCGCACCCTATCCCTTCCCCAGCTTTATGATTTCTTTACAAACATGGTCAGAATTACTCTATTTGAGAATTTATGATCAAAAAGTCTTTTCTATTCCTGCGTCAACTTTGAATTATGTCGATAAAAAGTTTTCCTGTTTAAAACTGATGATTCAGATATTATAAATGAGCATAACTTGATTAATCTTCAGTAAAGTGTATTATTATTACAGATCAATAGATTCGCTTCGAATCAAGGAATCTTTTCCGTTCTTGCATTAATTTTGAATTATGGTATTGAAAAAAGTTTTACTATGAAAAGCCGTGCTTTCAAATATTATGCATTACCATAGCTTCCGTACTCTTAAATAAAATGTATTAATATTGTAGATCAATCGATTCGTCTCGAACCAAGGAATCTTTTCTGTTCTTGAATCAACTTTGAATTATGTGAATGAAAAAAGTTTTACTATAAAAAACCGATTTTCAAAATATATAAATTACCATAACTTCCCTACTCTTCAATAAAATTCATTAATATTATATATCAATTGATTCGTCTCGAACCAAGGAATCTTTTATATTCTTGCATTAGCTTTGAATTATGCTAATAAAGGAAGTTTTACTATGAAAAACCGATTTTTGAGATATTATTGAGTGCTAAAAAAAATGCAATTAATATTTTTAGAAACCCTTCGGTCAGTTTCAAGATATTAATGAGGAAAATAAGCCCTGCAAATTTCATCGAATTATCTGCAACCGTTTTCTAGTTATCGTGTTCACAAAAAAGCGTGACATCCACACATATACACACACACACATCCGAACAATTGCTTCGAACATTGTATTACATATTTTTAAATTAGGGAGGGTTTAATTAAATGAATTTGAAAATTTTGGAAAATTTTACCATTATAAAGCTTCCTCTATGAGGAAACAAAAAGGATATTTAGTCTTTCAAGATGAAAAATGTTACCTTTTCTAAATTTAACAACAAAATAAAGTAACATTTAGACCGAATACATTTTAAATCGGGAAGGCTGTAAAGCCAGCATGCTGAAGTCACGAAATCGTTTCGAGACATAATATTTAGCTGTGCCACTTGAAAAATTAGGAAAAAAAGTTTCTTAGACCTTTTCTTTATCTTGCCTCTTTTTCAAAATGTTCGCTAAAGTTATTATTATT
>CAKNYM010000123.1:1555-15917 GCA_932195095.1 Andricus curvator | reverse complement strand
CCCCCCCCCCCCCGCTAAAAGCCCTAATTTTAGAGGTATTCTCGATCATAATTGTTTTACATTAATTACCATAATTATCTTAGATAGCGCTTTCAGTCCCTGATGTTTATTGTTGATAATACTGGTTTTGAAGATAAGCCGGCGTAAGCCTGATAATATCTTCTCTTTCTCTTCTGCCATTCATATGGTGCATTTATTAACAAATACGATTCCTAGTACTAACTGTACACCGCTTAGTTATATCATAATACATGTCAATACTAAAGTATCGCAATGCTTGATACGACTGAGAATACATTTGTAGCTTTGAATATCCTCGCTATTAAACCATGACTAACAATAAGTAAATGACTTATATAATATAAATTCTCTGCTAATTAAAATTGCAGTTTATGAGTGATTCTTTTATACATATACAAGCATGCATAATATGAAATACATTAAATTATTATTAATATCCAATATAGTCTAGTACAATACAACTCGTAGCCTATTTGTGAGAGGTCAAAAAGTGGCATCTGAATACGCATAAATTAGGTTTTTTTTCGAAAACCGGAAGCGTTCTTGCTTTATGGATATATGGTACTTACCATATGAGCTTTCTAGTAGCTCTTAAAAAGTTTTAAAAATACTAACCAGATGTTTTCTATAATCCTTTAGTATATGAACACTTGAAAACCAGATACTGTCCATTCAGTGTAGGTATTTTATTTCGTCATGCAATAAAACTTTATTTAACTTGAACAGATAAGAGCAAAACCCTGATTTGTTTTTGTCGTGTTAGTCAAATATTTCATAGTTTTGAACCTGATAAAAATAAATAAAAAAAAATTAATCAAATTTTATTCGAATTAAAGAAATTTTATTTAACAGGTAGAGATCGAAATTCAACAATATTTTGGAAGCCGAACCGCTGAAAAACAACATGAACTATTATTTGACTTCGAAACATAATTGTACAATCACAAACAAAATAATAAATAATAAAGCACAGTTAAAATTAAATAATAAGAAATTTAATTGCATTTTGAATTTCTAAGTGATCTTAAGAATTTGAGTTTTTTATTTCTAGTGCTTGAAATCACAATATTGTTAATTAAAAGTAATATTGAAATTTAATCACATTGTCATACAATTTTCAATGCGAAATCCAAAAAAGCCCAGCATTTTGGTACAGGATTAAATTAAAGCAATAGCATTTCAAGTTTCTATAGAAACCTAGGTAAATCCTTTTATTAGGGGTACTGGTTAGTTTTTCGACATCTGCTCTTGGGGACTTTCCCAAATTTCGGAACGTGCATTCAGAATTGGCTTTATTGCTTTATTGCTTTATTGCTGGTACCTGGAAGGATAGAGTTGGGGAAAACGAACTCAGCAATTTTCCTTCGATGTCTTTTTTAGGTTCATACATTAGAATTCATATAATTGTATACTTAAAAATCGGAAGCCTTAAAAGTTAATTAAATTCAAATTATGGTGCTCAAAAAGTCACGATTTCAAATTAATTTTTTAAAAATTCGACAAGTTATAGGATATCTAAAGCGAGACAGATTCGAAATTAGCCTTTGAAAATATTAAGCCTTGAAAGTAAAAACTCTCATATTCGAGCCACTCTAAAGCGACTAGCCCGTTTATTGGGTTTTACGAAAATTTGGGCTTGTTTTTTTCCAAATAAAATAAAATTTAAAAAAAATTCTTAGAATAAAGCAATACAAATTGATGATTTAATGCTGAAAAATTCCAAATTTTGTTATTATTAATTCGAATCTTTAAGCGAAAAAGTCCGTGACAAAATCGTAGAACTTTTGATAAGAATGACCTAAAAGGACGAATGTTTTTGGGATTTACAGATGAATAACTAGATAATAGATAAAAAGTATGGCGAAGCTTTAAAAAATATTTTTGACTTTGAAAATCTAGGTTTAATTTGACATGTTATGACACAAATTTGTATTATGGAATACCATGGGCGCTCAGATATTATGTTTAATATGCTACTAGAACCTCATACGCGCGCTCCGCGCGCGTCCAAGTAATTTCCATGCAATTATTTTATTTGGAAATTAAGTTAAATAAAATACCATGAAATTAATGTTAACTTTAATAGCTTCTATTTGTACATGGCTTCGTATGGGTACCCTCTCATGATGCAGAATAAATAATTTTACAACTCTAAACATTTTCATGTAACTTTGGAAAACCCCTATAAATTGTCGGCGCGTACCAATTTTTATAAAAATACATAGTAAATGATCTCGGCTTGAGGAGATTCCAGAAATCTTGATTAAGCAAAATAGATTATTAAAGTACTGGAAGAAATTAACAAAAAGAAAAAATACTGCAATTAATGAAAAGGAAAGTTTTTACCATTATGAAATTTGTATGCTTTCTTAATTCTTATTAAACATATAGTGCATATGTTTTATTATAAAAATAACTTTGTTCAAAATTTTCAAATGGTTTCGATTTTAATATTATAGTTCAGATAGAAAAGTTGTATTCATTATTAAATAATAAATAGGTTATAGCTGCCTGTATGTTTTTATGTAAACTCAAAGACTGTCTAACTCTGAATTTGTGTGTGAAAATTATTTAAATAAATAATCATTGTTGTGTATTTTCAAAGTATCGTAGGAAAAAGTTGTTTGAAATACATTCTTTTTTGATTCCGTAAACAAATTAAGCCTATTCTTTGAAAAATGGTTAAACTCTCAATTTGCTCATGAAAATTTAAATAATTAATTAATCTTGGAAATTCGAAAACCCTAATACTTGAAAATACTTCGTTGAAACATATCAAAATTCTGAATCTTGTTTATGAATGTTGTTTAAATAATTAATAATTCATGTAAATTTACAAAACATAGTAAAGAGTCATCAGAAAGACAATCTTAGTTGACTCCGTAAACAAATTGTGTATATTCCTTGAAAAAACCCCAAACTCTGAATATGTTTATAAAAATTGTTTAAATAATTAATAAGTATTGTAAATTTACAAAGCAACATAGAAAATAGTCATCGGAAAGTTATTCTTAATTGACTCCGTAAACAAATTGTGCCTATTCCTTGAAGAACAGCCAAACTCTGAATATGTTTATTAAAATTGTTTAAATAATTAACAATTATTGTAAATGTGCGAAGTATCGTAAGAAAGAGTCATTGGAAATACATTCTTTATTTATTCTGGAAACAAATTGAGCCTATTCTTTAAAAAATAGCCCAACTCTTCACTTGTTTATGAAAATTGTTTAAATGATGAAAAAATCTTGGAAATTTGTAGAGAATTATACAAAAAAGTCATTAGAAAGACATTCTTAGTTCATTTTGTAAAAACTCGAGCCTATTAATTGAAAAATAGCGACACTCTGCTTATTTTTTTTTATGAAAATTGTTTAAATAATTATTAATTCTTGTGAATTTACAAAGCAACATAGAGAAGAGTCATCGAACAGAAATTCTTAGTTGACTCCTAATTGTGCCTATTCCTTGAAAAATAGCCGAACTCTGCATATGTTTATTAAAATTGTTTAATAAATTAATAATTATTGCAAATTTGCAAAGTCTCGTAGAAAATAGTTATTGGAAAGACATTCTTAGTTCACTCCGTAAAAAATTATGCGTATTTCTTGGAAAATAGCCAAACTCTGAACATGTTTATAAACATTGTTTAAAGAATTAGTAATTATTGTGAATGTGCAAAGTATCGTAGAGAAGACTTATTGGAAATACATTCTTTATTGATTCCAGAAACGAATTGAGCCTATTCTTTAAAAAATAGACAAACTCTTCATTTGTTCATGAAAATTGTTTAAATAATTATTAAATCTTTAAAATTTGAAGAGAATTATAGAAAAGAGTAATCGGAAAGATATTCTTAGTTAATTTCGTAAGCCCAGGCGGACAAGTTATATATAGTTGATATATAGCGTGAAGTATTATATATAATATTCATTTGTTTTATACAAAAAATGTATAAAACAAATGAATATTATATATAATACTTCACACTATGTATAAACTATATATAGTTTTGCCGCCTGGGAAAAATTGAGCCTATTCATTGAAAAATAGGCAAACTCTGAATTTTTTAATGGAAATTGTTCATATAATTAACACTTCTTGTACATTTATAAAGCAACATAGAAAAGAGTCATCGGAAAGATATTCTTAGTTGACTCCGTAGACAAATTGTGCCTATTCCTTGAAAAATAGCCAAACTCTGAATATGTTTATGAAAATTGTTTAAATAATTAATAATTATTGTATATTTTCAAAGTCTCGTAGAAAGAGTTGTTGCAAATACATTCTTGGTAATTCAGAAAACAAATTGAGCCCATTCGTTAAAAAATGGCCAAACTCTTAATTTTTCAATCGAAATTGTTTAAATAATTAATAATTCTTGGGAATTTACCAAGCATCATAGAAAAAGATAATCAGAAAGATATACTCAGTTGACTCCGTTTTCTTTAGACATATGAACCAAGGATGAACACATTGTTTAACTTTTCTGAACTTCTTTAAATTCCAAAAATAATTCTAATTTTAATGTTTTCTGAAAAAATAGTACAGGATGAATTCATATTTTGAATACACTCATCCTTCGAACGAGGGCCTTTCGAACGAGGGCCGTTTTCACGCTCGGCTGATTCTGCGTCCCCCCCGTGCGTCCCTTGACAGCCTAAACTGAAGTGCCGGCGCTCGAAGTGACCTCGAAGTCAGTGCCGTACTGCGTATGCAGTAGATTATGGAAATATGTACTAAGGTGCCGCGTTTAGAGTCTACATATATACGGTCCTGAGTGGTGACGTAATAGTGCTCGCTCGTCGCATTTTAATTGCTTTCGAAGGTAGGCCGTCTACCCCGGAGAGTGGCCCTCGTTCGAAGGATGAGTGTAGTTTAAGATTACAATAATAGTTACAATTAGATGGACGTCATATTCTTTGAAAATGTAACTGAAAGTTAAATAAAATTAAATTCTAAACGTTCATAATTTTGTAATGTTAGTTAAAATTAGAAGGATATAACATTGTTTTTGAAAATGTAAACAAAAGTAAAATAAATTTCTAAATGTTCATAATTTGTATTGTTTATTATTCTAATAAAAAATTGTTTTTCGAAAATAAACTGAGGCTATATAATTTTCAAAAGAAACATAAGAAAATGAGTCAAAATATTAATTAAAATCACAACACTAACACTGACACAACACATGCACAGTAGAACTGGGAATAATCACTCTATTGAAAAGCATGAATGATTTCTAACCAGGTAAATTTGACTATTCGTCGCGTAATTCAAGGTTTTTGAGGTCGTTGAATTAGAATTCAAAGTCAAAATGTTAAAATTTAAAATGGCGGATTCAATATGACAGACCAAAATTGGAAGAACGTTCCGATATGACTGAAAATTACTGTACGGGGTTTTTTGTGGTTGCTGACTTCGAATCCATATTCAGAATGTCAAAATTCAAGGAGTAGGATTTAATATGGCGGAAAAAATTGTAAGAATATAATTGATTTTATTAAATATCGCTATTCCGGGAATTTTCTGCTTGGTGGGTTTCCTGTCACCACTACGTAGCGCGTCCTCAGGTTGCGGATAGAGGAACGGCCCGTGAGGCTGAACAGCCCCTAAGGTTAGCTGCGAATACAAGAATAAGCAGTCGCGGACAGCCGATAGGAACCAGTCGTGTCTGTGGTGAATTCAGCACTGGTAGAAAATAGGTACACGACAACCATGGCTTGGGAGGACCCACCCATTCGCGTTCATACGCAGTGGGTGGGTTCTGGCAAGCCGAGGTGCAGCGTGTATCCACCTAGAAACTATACCCGAACCAAAACTAAAAATCTTGTAAGGGAAAAATCCTGCTGCCCATTGGACACTGCAGCGATGACACTGCCCGCAAGGGATGTGTGGAATGATTCGCCTGCATAGGGCCAAAGGGGTATTGATGCCAGTAGGCGCGCTGCCTTGCAGGGGGACGTTAGGGTACGAGGATGAAACTGTAATGTGTCTGACGACAAGTTGACATGGTCCTTGTCAGAGTCGGAAAGCTCCCATACTTAGACCTAGGGAGGTATGGGGGTTATCACTCCTGGGACAGTGGACTCACCTACGATCGGAATAGGATCCTAACGTGCGGATTATCTTGAAACTACCATGGCTAACTTACAAAAACAAAAAACTACAGTTAAAGATCTAAGGGTGGGAACTCTAAACGCGCGTAGTCTAAAAACTGGCCGACTTAGCGAACTCATTAAGATAGCAATTGAATACAAAACTGACTTAATAGCACTTCAAGAAACCTGCTGGTCGGGCGATTTCGCGTCAATTTCTAAGGATGACTATACTTTTCACTATGGGGGAGCTAAGGGGCAAAGACTGGGGACTGGTTTTCTTATTAATAAACGAATTTCGCAAGCACTTATCGACATGCAATTCATTAATGACCGGTTATCATACATTGTACTAAAGGGAAATTTCAGCAAACACGTATTAATCAATGTGCACTGCCCCACCGAGGACAAAGACGAAGACACTAAAGATCTTTTTTATGAAACAATCGAGCAGGTTTTTGACAAGTTCTCAACGTTTGACGCAAAAATAGTATTGGGGGACTTCAACGCGAAAATTGGAAAAGAACCAATGTATAGGCCTACAATAGGATCAGAAAGTTTGCATGACGTCAGTAATGATAATGGAACCAGAGTAATAAACTTTGCAGCTTCAAAGAACCTCGTTGTCAAAAGCACATATTTCAAGCATAAAAATATACATAAGGCCACCTGGACATCACCAGATGGTAAAACTCACAATCAGATTGATCACGTTCTAATAGACAGAAGACGTCATACAAACATTCTCGATATAAGATCGTATAGGGGAGCGGATTTAAATTCAGACCATTTTCTCGTGATAGTAAAACTAAGATCTAGGCTAGGGCTAAGTAAGAAAACAAGCCGCACAGAGCCAACAGTTCGTTTCAATATAGATAAGTTCAAAACAGCAACAGAAACATTAAATTACCAAGTTGAGATTTCTAATAGTTTCGACGCTCTCCAAGAACAGAGAGACGATAACAATAATCGCGAGGAGGACCCGGAAACCCTGTGGAGCAATACGAAAAAGGCGATAAAGGCAGCCGCGAAACTTTCGATAGGTTTTAAGAAAGTAACCAAAAGCAAACCATGGTTTGACGAAGAGTGCAAACTCTGGTTTGAGAAACGTCGGAAGGCCAGACTAAGTAGTTTACAAAATAAGTGCGATCAAACACATAAGAAATATCTCGAGATTAGCAAAAGTACAAATAGGCTCTATAGATCCAAGAAAAGGGAGTGGGAAAAGAATAAAATACTAGCAATAGAAGCGCATAATAAACAAAATAACCCGCGTGAGATGTACAGGGGAATCAATTTTATAAGGAAAGGCTTTCAAAGTAGAACGGAAGTAATGAGGGACGAAAATGGCAATCTAGTAGCCGATGCGACAGAGAGACTGAATTTATGGAAAGATTATTTCGATAAACTATTAAATGTACGTGAAGCCCCCGTTGAAGGTAATCTCGGCGAAATCCACACTGCTGATCTATTAATTAACGATCCTACTGATATAGAAATAGAAATGGCCATCAAGAAGTTGAAAAATAACAAAGCCGCGGGCATCGATGACCTACCGTCAGAACTGATAAAAAATGGAGGCCCTTGCCTCACAAGGCAAATTTGTAAATTGATACGCGCAGTTTGGAAAACAGAACGCATGCCGGAAGAATGGAATACCTCTATCATTATTCCCATCTTTAAAAAAGGCGATAAAACTAACTGTAACAACTATCGGGGAATTTCACTTGTGCCTTCGTGCTACAAGATCCTGTCTAATGTTATCCTAAGTAGACTAACTCCTTTTGCCGAGGAAATCATTGGGGATTACCAGTGTGGATTCCGCCGAAACCGATCTACAAGCGATCAAATGTTTACAATTAGACAACTGTTAGAAAAGAAATGGGAATTTAAAGAAGCAGTACATCAGCTATTTATCGATTTTAAAAAAGCTTACGACTCTATTATACGCGCGCGAATGTACTGGATCCTAGAGTCCTTGGGTGTGCCAAGAAAATTGGTTAGACTTATCGAAATTTGCTTAAGCGGCAGTAAGGGTAGAATACGCGTAAACGGTAGTTTATCTGAAGAGTTTTCGATCCGCGATGGCCTGAAACAGGGCGATGCACTTTCGTGCGTCCTTTTTAACTTAGTTTTAGAATACGTGGTTAGGCAAGTGCAGGCGAATCCGACCGGTGCTACCCTCAATGGGGTAATACAAATTCTTGGATATGCGGATGATCTCGACGTACTAGGGGATGATAAAGAAACGGTAGCTAAAAATGCAGAAATCTTGATCGCAAAAGCCAAAGAGATTGGCTTGGAAGTTAGCGAATCGAAGACAAAATATATGACCGTCGTCAGGTCCGGACAAAGTAATCAAGACGGGGATCTAATGGCCGGAAATATGAAATTCGAAAGGGTTAACGAGTTTAAATACCTCGGGTCTATTATAACTAGCGAAAATAAGATTAAAACGGAAATCAATGCGCGGCTACACGCTGGCAATAGGTGCTATTATGCAGCAAACACGCTACTAAAATCGCGATCGCTATCTAGAAACATCAAAGTAAGAATTTACAAAACGATAATAATGCCGGTCGTCATGTACGGGTGTGAAACGTGGGCGCTGACGAAAGGAGAAGAGAATAGGTTTAGAGTTTTCGAGAATAAAGTACTTAGAAAAATCTATGGTCCAAAAAGGGACGAAGAGACCGGCGAGTGGAGAAAACTGCATAATAATGAGCTGCACGCTCTCTACGGGTCAGCAAATATTAATAGAGTAATGAAAGCGCGTAAATTAAGATGGGCGGGGCATGTAGCAAGAATGGGCAATGAAAGAACAGTGGCGCAAGTTTTAAGAGGGAGACCGACTGGTAAGAGACCCCTAGGCAGACCGAGAAACAGATGGGAGAAAAATGTAAGGGATGATCTAAAAGAACTAGGACATGATTACTTAAACTGGATGGAGAATGCACAAGATAGAGATGTGTGGCGGTCTCGGGTAGATGAGGCAATGAACTTTCGAGTTCGAACTGCTAATCTATAATAATAATTCCGGGAATTTTCATGTTGCCGATCTCAAATCTAAAGTCCAAATTTAAAAATTGAAAATAGCGGACCCAATATGGCGGACCGAACATGTAAAAATGACTCAGATTTGATTAAAAAGTACTATCTCCGGCGTTTTTCAGGACGGCGATTTGAAATATTACGTCTAAATAAAAAAAAACTTTAAACTGCGGATCACTAAACTTAATATTTATTCAATAGATTTTAATTATTAATTACCAGTTATCGATCATGAGGCTAATTTATATGATGTGCTATGATTATTAGTTCTTTTTGCACCCTTCATTTAAATTTTTATTACGCTTCGACCTAATGCTAAAGTCGAATGAACGTATGAGTGTCAATCACGGTGAACAACAAAGGTTGAACTTGGTTGTGGCTGATTATTATTTCTTTGGTTTTTCCATGACGATACATGTATATTAAAAGACCTACAGTTTTCTAAATACATTTTTTTTCTTTGTCCCTTCACAAAAAATGTTAAGTAAATCTTCGGCGTGATTTCTGATTTTCTTAGCGTTCGGCTGCTGAACTAATCCGACAGTTGGCGCTCCAATCAGGGCGGCTGAAATTTATATTATGTTGCAGTTGAACAATTATTCATTTAGGAAAAATTCGAGTACGTTTAAGAGATATTTAGAGGCTGTTTAATGATTTTTGAGAGATTTCAAGTAAATGCAAACATTTTCTTAAGATATTTAAAAAAACATAGAAAAAAATCGAAATTTCCGATAGTAAAAATCGTGATAATCTCGAAAACGGTAAGAGAGCGACACTTTTTTCGGAAAGATTCGTGTTTAGCATCAAAAAATACATAAAACATGTGAGTTTTAACACTTTTGACAAAATAATATAAAGATAATATTCAAAATAGATTTCAAAATAATTTTTGATGCATGAATAACAATTGAAAAATTATTAACTGATTTGAAATGACCTAAAATTAAATAATTTTCCTTCTAACTTGAAAAGTGTTCAGTTAAAAAATGTCATCTTTTTATTTTTAATGTTTCTATGTAACTCAAAATTGCTTAAAATGATATAATTTTGCAACTCTATAAATTCGTTGATTCCTTCTTCAATTTAGAGAATTGAAAATGATAGCGTGGATTTATATATATTTTCAAATCTTTGAATTCTATAATTTATAAAAGTTGAACAATTATTTATTTATTGAATGTTTTACTTTTAAAAATTTTACAATTTAATTTTCAAACTTTAAAATTCAAAAGAGTCACACTTAAGTGTTTGAATTTTCAGTTCACCCTCAATTAATAATGAAGAAATATTACATGACTAATTATTATTTTGTTATAAAATGGAGCGCCAACTGTCGGATTATTTCACTGGTCCAGGTGCTAAGAAACTCTACTACTACATGCACCTAAATGGTCGATGCATGGGGCAAATAAAATCGGTTATATTATCACAATGTTGTTATATGTCATATTGAATCCTCCATCTTGAGTTTTGACATTAGATCGGCTTTCCAGTTTTGGTCCGCCATATTGGATCGGCCATTTTTAATTTTGACTTTAAATACTAATTCAACGACTCAAAAACTCCTATGTAAATACGAAGTATAGTCTAATTTACTTTGGTGGAAATCATTCATGCCATAAAAGTTTACAATAGAATATTAAATTGCATTTTACTCAGAAACAGGGAGCCCTGGACTAATTTAAAGCCCGGTTTTGCATTCGACATGACAAAATATATTTAAAAATATAAATAACATATTAGATATATTATCTGAGCGCCCATGGTATTCAATAAAACAAATTTTTGTCAAAAAATATCAAATTTAACCTAGGTATCAAATGTCAAAAATATTTTTTTTTGCTTCTCCATATGTTTCCATTATTCTCTAGTTATTCATCTGTAAATCCCAAAAACATTCATCCTTTTAGGTTATTCCTATCAAAGGTTCTACGATTTTGACACGGACTTTTTCACTTTAGCCCACTGTGTGTCGTTTGAGGTGGATACAGGGTGGCCGAAAAAATTCATTTTCAAAATTTCCTGATATGTAAAGACCAATATTTAAAGGCCAGGATTATAATCTTGTAATATTTTAAGCATATAATCTTTTATAAACTGACTTAAATAATTTCAGATTAAAATTTAAAAATTGCAAATTTATTTATTTCAACAACAAAAAATTTGTTTTTACCATAAAATATTAATTTACAATCCAAATGGACGTATTTTGAACAAAGCAGTTACATTTTCGACCAAAATACATGACTTTTTAACAAAATAGTTGAATTGTTAACCAAATTATTACATTTTTAACCTGAAAAGTAGAATTTTCAACCAAATAGTTGCATTTTCAAGCTAAAAAGTCAAACGTTTTTAAAAAAATGTTATAGTTGCATTTTTAACAAAAAGGAGGACATTTGTACCAAAAGAAATGAAATTTAAAACTTAAAAGACGAACTTTACACCAAGAAGATTACTTTTCTACAAAGAGTCTAAGAGTTGAAATTTCAACTCGAAATGATAGATTAACAACAAAAAATGTTATAGTTCCATTATTAAAAACAAAAGATGAAATTTCTACCAAATTAGATGAAATTTAAAATCAAAACGACGTAATTTTAAACCAAGAAGAATAATTTTCCAAAAAATACATCAATTAAACAAAAAATTGTCGAATTTTCAGCTAATAATAATATACCTTTAACCAAAAATGAAATAATTAAATTTTCAGTTAAAAAAATTAATTTTAAACCAAAAAAAGAAGAATTTTTAACAAAATAGTTACATTTTCAACGAAATAGAAATTACCTTTAACTAAAATCATGAATCTTTAACAAAATGGTTCAACGTTCAATCAAGTAGTTCCATTTTCAACAAAAAAAAATATTTTTATTTTAAATAAAAAACGGTTGAATTCTTTTTAAAAAGACGAATTTTCAACAAAATAGTTGAATCCTCGATGAAACGAGATTAATTTTCAACCAACTACTTGAATTTTTAGCCAAAAAAAAGGTAAAGTTCCTACTAAAACATGAATTTTCAAACACAAAAGACGAATTTTCAAAAAAGTGGTTGAATTTTTAACAAAGAAAGATTTTATTGAAATTTTCAACAAAGTAGTGGAATTTTCAATCAAAAATGATGAATTTTGAACAAAATTGTTAAATCTATAAAATAATACAATTTCCAACAAAAAAAAAATCAATAAGATGCAGAAACTGCAAACGAGTAGAAATGAGAATACAAGGCAAATAAATTACTGACAAGAATATTATATCAAAGTGGCCGCAAAACTTCATTTGAAAGTTCCGTAATTCTTCTCTGACCAATTTTTCATTGGTTGAATATTGAGCTCCGGCAAATTTTTCCGTATTTCCAGTTTCTAGTCCGGCAAATTTTTGTGCCAATAAAGAACTTTCTGTTCCGATAATATTTTTTGCTACTTTAGAAAAGTAATACACACTAAAAAAGCACACTTAAGAATTGCTCATCACTTCAATATTCCTATAATAATACGCTTTATCACTAATTTGCGAATTGTCTGGCAGATGCCAGCACTTCAGATTCGAATCTCGATTCTTCACGATCAGTCTTTTGTGACCAGTCACTAACACGCGGCGTATTTTTTAAAGTGAGACTTAGAAAATGGGTTCAAGATGTGACAGATCACTCTTCTGTGACCGGTCACTAACATTCGTATTGTTGAAAGGGAGACTTGGAAAAGGGGTTTGAGATGTGACAGATCACTTTTCTGTGACCAGTCACTAAAATGCCGTACTTCAAAAGGCCGTGTCTGCGTTCACTAAAAATCGGTGAGCGTAAAACTACATTTTTGGAGAGTCCATGCGAAGCTGGAAAAGGGCCGCTAGGTTCACCGAAATTCTGTGAGCCTAGTATCAATATTTTCGGTTGGCCTAGGGCCCTAGGTGCCCTAAACTTCCTAGACTTCGATTTCAAAAACGGGGCGATACTTCATTTTTTGGTTTTTTGTATAAAATACTTCAAAATCGTTAAGAAAAAGTATTGCATAAAAATATGTTGAAAGAAAACTGCGTACCCCTTTTGTTTCATTTTATGACATTCTCCAGTTACCTTGATCTTGCAGCTATGCTCTGCAACTCCGAACACTTCACAAACAATAAAAAAAAACATTTACACAAAATCTCGCAACAACTAAATTTATAAACAATCTCAAAACAACAACAGTTTATGCACACATAAACAATTGCACCTGAAATTGCTATTTTCACGTTGGTTCACTACATTAGTTGTATCCCTCACGGAACTTAGTAAAAACTAAAAGAGCTGCCAAGGAAAATAATACATTACCCACCAGACCTTCCAGTCTGTGATAGAACAGAAGCGTAGGCGTAACCGAAAAACTACGATCGGCATGAATCCTGACATATCATTGGCTGTCCCATGGCATCCCTTTTTATGGCTCAATAGCTGCTTAGGAGAGTTACGGGACGGCTACAGAAGGAAGACCTGGAAGGTATGTGGGGCACTGTAATATTTTCTTTGACAGCCCTTTCAGTTTTTACTGACTTGCGGGATACAACAGTTGTGGGACTTTTTGTAAGTGTTATTTTTTTTTCGGGATTGTTTGTGAAGTGCTCGGAGTTGCAGAGCATAGCCGCAAGAACAATTTAACTGGAGAATGTCATCAAATGAAATAAAAAGGGTGAGAAGTTTTCTCTCAACATATTTTTACAGAATAGTTTTTTCTAACGACTTTGAAGTGTTTTATACAAAACCCGAAAAATAAAGTATCGACCCCTTTTTGAAGTCGAAGTCTAGGTCCTAGGACGTCTATCCCTAGGCTAACCGATATAGCGCTCACCGAGTCTCGGCAATTTGGTCTCGGTGAGCATAGCCGCCTTTTTCCGCAGCTCCCTGGACTCTCAGAAAATATCTGTTTTACCCTCACCAAAATTTCGGTAAACGCAGACAAGGCCTTTTGAAGAGCGTTCAATTTAAATGAACAAGAACATTTTTTAAATATATAACATCATTGTTTAGGAACTTTTATTTTACAATATATATTACGAACTTATTAAAAAGTATAATCAAACAATTATACAATTTAAAAACTGTGAATAGTTTTAAAACTTTTGAAATATTTTTGGTTTTTGGGAAATTTAAGTTTAGTTAAATAAGAGCAATGTGAATCAGGGAAAAAGCAGCTTTATAATTCTACGAAATATGGTTTA